>JARYHS010007337.1:0-49993 GCA_031002005.1 Vandiemenella viatica
GGTGATACTCTTCACGTCCACTATCGATATTGTATTCCTCATACTGTGGCCATCGCAACTACAAGACTTCCAAGGTTTTACGATCACAATTTGGACTGCACTGTCCCGAGAATTGTTCCCAATAAAGCATTTCTGGGCTGACAGAAGTGGTCATCAAGCACAAACTGTGAAACAGAGGAAACATAGTTCCCTCACACTTCAGATTTATTGGATAATAGTTTTTCATTGTATTTTGTTTGGATGTGTTATTATTAATAACTTACAGTTTAATTAATTTCTGTCGACAAGAATTGTAAATTGTTGTACTGAGTGTATCGAAGATAGTGTGTGTATTTCAGTATTTTCTAACGGTAAACTGTGGGTTAGAGTATCTTTGGAAATGAAGTCCATTTGATTGGAAATAGTTGTCACAAAACCACTAAAAACCTGACGCGAATTACTACCTTGCAACAAAATCCTTTCTTTACAAACATTTGCGATGAACTTTGGTATCCACCACTCCTCCAAGCTTCCTAGGTTAACCTTAATTACTCCACAGTCCTTAAAGTAATGTTTTCTTTCCCTTACATGAACTGATAGCATTATAGCTCAGTTCCAGTAAGTATCAGTTCTCGAGTTATTACTACTTCTTCGTAGTGCTATGCCGTATAGACCTACTTTCTACACACTGATGGAAAATATTACCCATAACAATCCTTTACGCTTTTCTTACTCAAAGAACTCACTATTAATTTCCCTAGGATTTATTTCGATTTCAATACTCTGCTGATTTTAATTATGGAAAAAAGTTTCTGATCTGATTCTTAGATTTCATGTCCAAATCAGCTGCTTAATAGTTTCAACATTTTCATATTTTCAGTAACATTTTTCTCGATTTTAACAATCCTCGCCTCCACAATTTACTAACTGCATCGACAAAAAAATCTATGTTCCTGATAAACTGTTTCCCCTCCAGTAATATTATTAATCATTACTGTATTTGAGATCCATTTGTTTGTGCTATAATTTCTTGTTTAATAGTCCATGTATTCCTGAAGATCCTGTTACTTCTTTTCAATGTCTATTCTTCTTTAGCATGTTTCCAACCTCTTTAGTATCTTTACCTTCCTGTTGTGGTATGCAGATATCATATACTATTTTTATTCTTGAAGAAATATTTTATTCTATTATTTTTACTATCTGTTTAGTCACGTGACCCGCACCTTTTTATAATTATTTCATTTAATTACGACGGAGTGCGTGCTCTGGGGGCAATTTCCCTAGACATCAATTTTCCCTTTTCTTATTAACTTATGCCTAAATTTTTAGTATTATTTACACCCACATACTTTACAAATTTTAATTTTAAATTCTTCCAGCAACATTGGTAAACTATTCTTAACTTTTCTTGGTAATTCATTTCAGTCACTTACTCCTTTAACTACTAAAGAAATTTTCCCCCACTTCCTCATACTTGAAATCAAGTACCGGCTTGTGGTCCTAGTCAACTCTTCCCTTGCATTCTTCTGCCAATTTCCCAAGTCATTACTCTCAGTACACTCTACACTTTTCTCCTATCTCACAATAAATCTCATTATACCCGCCATCTTCCTTGGTCAAGTTCTTCTGCAACTTAAGTACTCACATAAGTGCCACCAAACATTGTTAGGAATTCACTTAAGATGTATTTTCCTTTCTTATCGGCTGTACCACATTCCCTCTTTCACTAAGATGTTTTGAGATCTCAGAGTGATTGTATTTTTACTTACATTTCCATCTCACTTTAAATAGGTACCATCAATGTCACTCATCCCTCTGCATGCATTCACTTTTTCCACAAGTTCTTATCTATCTCAATGACGCCTGTGCTATAATAAGCAAAGAAAACCCTAATATTTTCGCTCTTATTTCCACAAAAATGTATTGGTGCCATTAAAAGTTTTTTTTTTTTTTTTGTGAGTAGCAGTGATCTGTGTTTATTGTTACAAACTAGTTTGAACACCCTTCAACAACCCCTCTTTTCTTTCATTGGTGCACTCTAGAACTCTCAAGGTAAACACGTTGCCCAGCACTATTTTTTTACAAATCTCCAAAGCTATCTGTTGCATGTATATATCCACCTAGACACTAATACCTGCAAGTTTTCCGTTACTCTCAAACAGTTCACTATGTGGTCCTCTGATAATGGCTTTTGTATGATTTGTTTCTTAGCCTTAATATTTCGTATTAGCAGAATTAATGCTCCACTACAGTCAGTAGAATATTTGTATCTGTAATCAAGGACTGTTATTCTAAAGTTATCCTGTCACCAGCAACCTATAATGGAAAAAATACAGTCCTAACGCTTTCATAATGTTAAGATGGCTCCTCAGCTAGTAAACCCTCCCTTTTGTTTTCGTGTCATGCTGATTGTAATTCCAGGTACAAGCTCAGCCCTCATAGCAGACACTGCGTCTGATGCGAGCAGCTTCTCCACCACCAGGTGTCGCTATCTCGACATCGATCAGAACGACTCTTTGACATGTTATGTCTTTCTCACCACCTCTCCTATATAACTCACTCTCTATTCTATCATTCAAGTCATTATTCATACTGTTTCCTGATTCTCCTAATGTATTACTTGTTGTACTACAAATAGCGGCATAACTTGGTTAACAAGGGACCTGGTGCAAGGCTCCCTGAGCTGAGTTGAGCGTTGGTCCCCTTAGCTCCGCTTGGGGGCGCCCTAAGCTTTCGGGCCCCTGAAGCTTGAGGGCCCCCTTCGTTGGGGGACCACCTGAGTTTGCCTCTGCCTGAAAACTTATACTGTGATCGCTTTTAGCCTGTATTTAACTAATACCTTAGGCGAGTTTCTATAATCGCATCCGTGAGCTCTAAACAGTTAAAAATCATTTCCTCCTAGTTTTCTAATAGGTAATCGTGAAATAGCGCTAAATATTTTACATAAAATATTAATAACGGGACGTTCATCAGTAGTCCGTAGTCATCATACAATTGGACACTATGTATATAAAAAAAACAACATAAGTTTGTCTGAAATTCTTATATTAGCAAGTGGATAGAAGACTACAATTTGCAATATATAACTTATTTGGTGCGAAGTTTAATCACATATTAAAAATAATAAATAGACCCTTAATACACCATCAATTTCAGTTCATTTAGCAGATTTCAAAGGATTTGCTTGAAACTCAATAATGAAAACATTGAGCGTGTTGCTAGTACAATGATTCTAGGAATGACCGTTGATCACGAATTAAAGTGGAATCACCACGAACAATTATTGCGAAGAAAATATCCACGAAATGTTCTGCACTTAGAATTTTAGCTCCTATTAGTAATGATGATTGCCTCAAAGGATATAATTTGCGACGTTCGTTCAGTAATATCCTAATGAACCATCTTTTGGGCTTCAGCAAAAAAATCTAAACACTATTTTCAAATTCTAAAAATGGTCAGTAAGGATAGTAGCAAACACTTTGAGGCAAAGATTCCTGGTGAGAAACTATGCTATATACCGAACATAGAGAAAAAATTAAACAGGGGGAGGAACTGCAATTCTCATAAAAACACACCTTGTACACAGATCAATTGATTTACCTGCTCTCGAACGTGTCGAAGCTACGGCTGTTAAGGTCGGACTAAATGGGCAGACAATTAGATTTGTAGCAGTGTACCACCCAGCCGGTCGTAAGTGCCGCAGTCTGATTTTGTAACACTGACCACAGCCGACAGAATAATCCGGGGTGGGGGGGACTTTACAGCCAAATCCTTATCATGGGGATGCAACACAAACAACAGCAGCGCCCTCACACTTTATGACTTTAATGGAAAAAAACATGTGAATGTAGTGGCGCCTGACGAACCCTCGCACTGTCCCAGAGACTCCAGGACTAAGGCCTGATATCCTGGACAAATTTTTGTTCAAACACATCACTTGGTCTGTTGCATCTCTACATACAACGACCTCGATTTTGACCACAACCTTGTGGTATTATGCACTGATACAGCCGTACGCCCACCAGAGTAAAAAATTCTCTCTAAGGGCTAAACTGGCAAAAATACAAAGAAATAGTAAACAGCCATTTGATAGAACAGCCAATCTTGAACACCAAACAACAGATTCACAGGCAGATAGATTATTTGATTGCGGTAATAACTGAATGCGCGAAGCAAGTTACTATAAAAATCGCCAATGACCCGGGGAAAGAGGACTTTCCACCAGACATTTCGGACCTGAGCTTAAAAATAACCACCACAATCGCTGGAAAAAAATACCTAGACCCACAAGATCGAAAAATTACTAACAGGCTAGCTCATGAAGTAAGATGGCACTTGCAAAAACACCGATCTGATTTCTGGAATCACACCCTCCAACGGGCAGAACAAAACCCGGACCTATTCTGGAGAGTAATAAGATCATGCAAAGAACATCCCCAGCCAGTCAAAGCCGCTACAGGGGCCAAATGGAAATGTATATGAAGCGCGGGAGAAGGCGGAGGCCATGTCCGACACTTTGGAACCTTAGATCCAAGAACATTTCATTGATGACGAGGATAGTGATATCCACGAGGAAAGAGTGATTAGAGAAGTACATCGCATACTGGGGCAAAGATCGCGCCACTCTTTCCTATCTGTGGAGCCATCCACAGTGACTTCATGGCATCAGATCCGCCCACCTCTAAAACCTCCCACAATCCGCCATAGACCTACTCAGTCACATATACATCTCCTGCCTTAAACTTTCCTACTTCCCAACCACCTGGAATATCGCTAAAATCATAGCTCTTCCTAAACCTAACAGGAACCAACTTCTTTTTCCGCAAAATTACAGACCTATTTCCTTATCAAACATCCTAGGAAATTCCTTGAAATCCTTATAAATACCTCTCTTCAAAAATTCCTCAAATACTACAACATCCTCATAGCTGAACAGTTTGGCTTCTGCGCAAAGCACAGTACCACCCACCAAGCTGTCCGATTGGTTGAAAATATCCTGCATGGCGCACTCCATTAGGCACCATACAGGCATTGTGATGCTAGACATTGAAAAAGTTTTTGATCAGGACTGTCATGACAGGCTTATATTTAAATTACAAGCATATGGCTGCCCAGGCCGTCTGCTAAAAATATCAACAGCTACCTCCGGGGCAGGAAGTTCTAAGTCATGGTGGAAGGTGATGCAAGCCAGTTCAAATCAATTGAAGCGGGGGTATACATGCAGATTAGGTGTGATTAGAAGGCTGTGATTTCACAGGTTATAGTTCCTACCTGCCGCCTTAAGACTGCGCCACCAGCACAAACAGGAAAATAAAGTTGTAGGAGCCCGCGCATTTGAAATACAGATTCAAGGCACAACTCATAAACGGTCAATAAAATCAAAACGTTCTAAATTCCCAAGTGGAACCATTTTTTTATTAATATCACAAGCGTACCTTAATGATATTCGATGTATTTCAATAAATTTAAATAGATATATATTCCGAATGTAATTTTCGCACATAATCTGCAATAGCTCCGTGCAGACGCAACTCGTACACGGTCAATAAAATCACCACCTTTTAATTTCCAAGTTGAACAATGTTTAATTCTTATCACAAGCGTACTTTAATTAAAGACTATGTATTTCATTAAGTTTAAACAGCCAAATATACAATCTGTAATCTTTTGTTTTACATATTCTGCATCTGCTCTGGCATTACTTGAATAGTCAGTATAACATCTACCCTTTCAATTCGTACCTGGAACGTAGTTTTATTTATTGATTTCCATTATTTATCCTCGTGTTTTCCTTGATGACAATCTCCTGGAGTAATATGGGTAGACCATGTAGCTCCTCAATGCGAGGTCAGAGCGCTAACCACTCACCCACCATGCTCGGGTTGTTGAGAAAAACCGGCAACATTTGTTAAAAATGTTAGATTCTAACAATTAAAATTCTTACAGTAGGTAATTAGCAGATGGCAGAAGTAGCAGGCTAGAACTGAACGTGTTGCGTGAGAGGTAACGCCCTGGTTGATCATTCTGGTGGACGGGCGTACAAATCCCCGATGGGTAATAGAGATTTTGGTTTTCCATGGTTTCCCCAAATCCCTCCACGCGATTACTGGTATGATTCCTTTGGAAGGGCAATGGCTGATTTTTTTTCCTTTCCTCTACGTTGACGAAGCGTAAAGCTATAAGAAATAAAAAAAAATAGAAATAAAAATAGGTATAAGTAAAAAAGGATGCTTGGAACAACTTTATATTTTTTTCTCGGAGTCGAAAATTACATGGTGTTTGCCTTTTTCGAGATTATGACTCCAATTTGCTTTTTGTGATTGATGTGTTGGCTCTGAAAGGAACAGTTTGGCAGTACATCATAGCAGTGGTAGGTGAATTAGTTGTTGATCGGTAAGTATTGAATCGAAACGAGTGTAGTGAAATACTTCGTCCACCAACCTATTTGGGTCGGCATGACAGGAAAGATAAAATTAGAGAAATAAGGTGCCGCACTGATTCTTATATGAATTCCTTTTTTCCTCGTACCATTAGGGATTGGAATGCACAACAAAGAGATTAGGTTTGGTGCTGAGCACCCTCTGCCACCCACAGTTTTGTGATTTGCAGAGTATATATGTAGATGTAGATATGTAGAAACCAGTTATCATCAGAGTAAACAGAGTGCGGCTAGAGGAGGTATAATTAATTCGGCAACATTGGGTATAATTCCCAAACACAATATAAGAACCCTGTGAAGCGTTCATTCTTTTCAAAGTGTTTTTTCCAAAGAAACTCGTTGAGGTGGCTACGAAAAAGACGCCTGGATGTTCCATGTTGTACCTTCAACTTACTTATTGCTCTTGCCCACAAATTTTCTATGTTTTGTGTATAGATATTAGGATTATTAGGGTTGACGAAGTTCTGCTGGTATATAACTACGCCATGACCAAAAATACCGCCACCAGTTGTTGACAAACTACGGTAAATGCATCTGTCATTATAATGGATCCGGGAAGGATGTACTGACGAATTAATGCAATCAGTGTGGTCTTTTTCTTGTCAGGCACATCCATGATGAAACATTTGCCAGAGCCTCTTTCAATACCAACAAATACTCAATGCCCACCACACCAGACGCTTTCTGCAAGAATAAAAGTTCAGATGCAAAGCTCCGCTCTTTTATAATGACACTCCCCCCCCCCCCTTTCGATTAGAAATGCAACCGTTAACAAATACTGCATACCTCATACTGTACTTCTCTAGTTTCTTTACACACCTGCAGAAATTAGATGATAAGTAAATATATGATAACTAATTATTTAATATTCGCGTGTGGGAATGTTACATCACCTGAACGGATCCAGATTTTCTCTAAACCATGTCAATAATCGTTTATGAGACATTCCCATCAGTGAATGCTAGATTATTTGATGTCACATCCCCACTTCTCACTCCATGTAGAATCTCTTACATCACTAGGGTTTGTGACGTTGCGAGTTTGAAGGCGACGCTTTATCATTTTGCACTGATATGATTAATAGAAAATGTTAAATCGTCATGTAACCAAATCCTGCTCCTTTTGAGTGCCCCTACATTAATTGTAAGTAATTTAACCAAGGCCATTATTTTCTTAAATGAACTTTTTGAGAGAGTAATGACAAGAAATTTACTCGAACTTGAGACGTTTTTGGGGCCGGAAAAAATTTAATTTATTAAATCATTTCTGCTATCAGCATAACGTGTAATAGACATGTAGCGAAATATATCGTCAAACGTAAATAATAATAGAGTTGCACTTGTCTATTATTATCTACGTTTGACGAAATATATCACTACCAGGCTATTACACGTTATGCTAATAGCAGAAATGATTTAATAAAGTAAATAGTTTCCGGCCGGGAAACGCTTACATTTCGAGTAAACTAACTGCCATTTCTCTCAAAAAGTTCATTTAAGAAAATAATGTTACATTACTTATAATTTATGTAGGGGTAAGCCAAAGGATTTTTTTTTTTTTTTTTACTTATGCCTTTTTGCCTCGTCGATGTCGAGATCATTAGAGGCTGGATGGGACTGGGGCAAGTAACAGGAAGGAATTCGGCAATAGCCTTTTTGAATGAAGCATCCCGGCATTCACCTAGAGTGATTTGGGGAAACCATGAAAAACCCAAAACTGGATGCCCGGACGGGGATTCCAACCGGCGTCCTCCCGAATGCGATGCCATTGTGTTAACTGCTCACCCACCACGCTCACTGCGCACGTAAAAGGAGCAAGATTTGATTACATGACGATTTAACATTTTCTATTAATCATATCAAGACAAAAAAGGTTGCCTGCAAACTCGCAACGTCACAAACCCTAGTGATGAATGAGATTCTACTTGGATAGGGAAGTGGTTATGTGACATCAAATAATTTGGCATTTACTGATGGGAATTTCTCATAAACGATTATTGACATGGTTTAAAGAAAATCTGAATCTATTCTGGTGATTCAACATTCCCACAAATTAATATTAAATATTTAATTATCATGCAATAACTTATCATCTAATTCCTAAAGGTGTACAAAGTAATTAGAAGAATACAATATGAGGTACACAGTATTTGTTAACGATGGCAGAAATGGAATATATTGCATTTCTAGGGGCGAATAGTGGGGGTGTCATTACATATGAGTGCAGCTTTATAGCTGAAAGACCCAGAGAGGGAGGGTGATGGCTACTGCTGCTGCTAGTGATGCAGACTTATCGGCAGTTGAAGATGCACCCGTGAACATTTACCTTGAGGCGCTACCCGATCAAGACAGGTTCGTGAACATCTGCGACATCAAAATGTTGAAGTTTTCCTTCAAACATTTCTCCGAACTTGATCACGTGAAATCTGTGGATGATTCATGATGGTCTAACGTACGGCTGGTCCATGCCAGAAAAGTACTAAGAGATTGTCACGGCTTTGATACTCCCAACCGAGCAAGAAGAAGTGAAGCACATCCATGACGATGCGGTGGTAAACGGACACAAGGGCCCGGAAGCCCTGGAAACCTTCCAGCTTGCCTTCGATGAGGAATTCTAAGTGAAGATGTTCTTCCGAAAGCTAAGCGGAAGGCGTAAGAGACAACGCAGGGAACAGCAACTACCAGCATAGGTCTAGAACCTGGATCTGCAAAACCAACACAGCAAATGCTAATAAATGACGCTGCTGCTGCTGCTACTGCTGCGGCCCAGCTGACAATCTCAACGGCAGCGACGATATGTGGACTAGCTGTAAGTTATTGCAGGATACCATATCCTAACAAATCCCCCATACATCCAAACCTTGTAGCATTGAATCTGTCACGGTACTGGCAGTTTCTTAGCCAGCCACTCTTATTCCCTCACCTAACTATCGCAGAGTTATTTTTCCCAAGTGTAAAACCTTGGCACTTTTTCCCTCTTCCTTGTCTCTTCTTTCAAAAGTTTCTGTATATCTTAGCCGATGGACCAATGTAAATGGGTGGATGCCTGGACGCATGGAATACATCACAAACCCGTTCCTGTGATCACCTGTAGAATTGCTAACTAAATGTTTGTGCAGAGGCGAGTATTAGATAACAGGAAGGCCGCCATGCTTGGGGGAGCGGGTTTGGGGGATTCCCAAATTAAAAATAAAATAAAGAAAATGACCAGCCCAACAGACGCGTCCAGGACTGTGCTCCTCACCCCGGCCAGCAGACGCAACCTGAAGGTAATCGCATGTTACGCCATCAAATTCGTTCATCCACGATCAATTGATCCTGCTGCATGCACGAGAGTTCTTCAAGCATCAGATTTGCCGGGAAAACGTACGATTACAAAAATTTACTTGCTGGATAGATACATTCTTATAAGGTAGAAAGAAAATCATTAGAGAAGAAAAATGGAGTATTGTAAGATATATTAGTATTGTATTGTCAGCATTGCTACAAATTATTTTATGGAATTATTGTGACAGTGGTTTGCAAGCACGGTTGTTTGCAAATGATATAATGGTATATAACAGATCAAAACTGGAGAAGACAGGGAACATTTGCAAGCTTGCATCGATGGGATACTAGCTTGATGTTTCAACTAGGAATAGTTATAGAAGTGTTAACATATTAGGAACAAAGATAATACACCAAATATTATCTAAGATTGTAGGGCGCAGAAGGGATTTATTACTTAAGAACTGAAGCATACAATACAATAATCTAAATATAATAAATATCTGATATTTGATAATAAACCGAACCAGGCAGTTTACAATTCGCAGGTGGTAGGAAGATTAGAATGGATTGGGCTTCTAAACTTTTGTCAGTCTAATGTTTGAATTTAGTAGTAAGGGCAGTGTAGAAGGACCCACTTTTGAATATCAACTGGTGGAGTTCGAGAAGGTTCAACTAAGGAAATCTAGATTACCGAAGCATACAATCAGTAGTTTATATGATAAAAGAGCTGTTATGGAATTGATTGTACGACAGGAAGAGGTAGATGAGAGTATTGGGAGTGTACCAGACATATGATGGTTATGATTTCTGGAAGAATTAGGAATATTACGTGGAAGGGAAGAAATGACCACTTGTTTTCAAGCATAAATATATGGGAATATTTTCTTTATTGTTATTATTATTAATTTTAATTGTGATGGAGCGTAAGGGGGTTAGTGATTTGAATAAATTATCGTGGGAAGTATTGTGTAGCAAACGAAACACACTGAATGAATTTTAAAAAAAACTATAAACTTCAAGAGCAAAAGTATATTGAGGATAAAAATATAATAGGAAGGTGAAGAAAGAGGAAAATAGGTAAAATAGGTGTGTACTGCAATTTCCAACAGAGCATGCAATCTTTGAGAATTAAATTAAATGCTAAATTTCACTTCCAAAGGAAAGATGCTTTCTTGTTACATCTTCGCAATGTATCATCGTATGTTGAATATGTCTTTGGTGCCAATGAGTTTAAAATTGTTTGAGAAATCTATTCATAAAACTTGTGTTGCTGGTTAATTTTTACTGTCCTTTTTATTCTTTGAGATCCTGAGTTGAATTATTATGGTAAGTGTAACGAATTTTTATCATTTATAATTTTAATGAAGTATTGTATTGTATTTAGCAGTAGTCAAGAAATAACTATAATGGAGCATCAACTAGTTTTGGATTTTAAAACGTTGTCATCTGCAACAGTTTGGAACCGATTTCGGTAAGGCATTTAAAAACGTGGCAGAAAATGAATTTAAATAGTGTATTTAACTAATTGGCTATATAGTATAGGTTACTTCCAGATAGCGAACCGTGATTGTCGAGTTACCATAGATATTTTGCTCTATTGCCTCCATAATAGCGGAGATTATGATTAGGTTGTCTAGATTAGGTGGTCTAGATTTTAAATTGTATCTATTGGTACAGCATGTGGATATGAGCATTTATTTTTATATTGTAATGCATTCAAGAGTGACATATTCCTGGTTTGCGCCACCTGAATGTATTCTGCTCATGTATTACGATCTGAGCAACTTAAACCAAAATTATTCTCAGCTCACTGTGCAGCGTGATATACGACAATGTTTTAGTATATCTGGTTTCTAGAGTGTCATATCTTCTAAGTTATTACTTCAGTTGCATGTAAGTAGTTTCAGTTATATATCAACGTGTTGCAGCATGATTACTAAATTAAGCTATAGTGTTTGCTCTTTGTATCCAGAACTATTGAAACATAAATTATTATTCTTAGTGGTCCATACTGAACCAACAGCTTCTTTTGCAACGTTTCGCTTACGGTATCTTGTATGTGTATCGAAAATTAGCTGAGTTAATAGTAAATGCGGCACTATTTCATATGGCGTAGGCACTAAATTGCCCCGCGATTGGCGCGTGTGACATGTTGCATGAGTTTGACATGTTGCAAGTTATAAAAGTCTAAACATTTTTTTCCGTTTTATCCATAAATACTTCTCGGTGAAGGGAATCTGTGGCTGGCCAGACTAATAACTGTTTAACGAAAGCTGAATGACGTGTTGCGTCGTAAAGTGAATGCGTATTATTACCCTGGATCCCAAATGGTAGTTAGTCTTACTAAACCAAGAAGCCCGTAGACGATCAAACTTATTTGATAAAGTTGTTGATCAAACTTCACGTTTTTCATCAAACAATACCATAAACGTTCAAACAAAGATCAAACCAATTTGCCAAACTTCCCTTTGGTTTCCGTATCAGGAAGTAACGCGTGCCGCAATGAGTAATAAAGATAAAACATTTTTGGCGTTGACTATACCACTGTGTATTGAGAGATAGAAAGAGTAGAGGTTGGTCTAGCTCTACACAATTGTTTAAATTAAGAGGTCAATATGCCCAAGAAAATTTATTACGAGAGATATTACGCACAGAACCAGATGCTTCCACTAACTTTCTATGCATGTACCATAAATATTTTGAACAATTGCTGGCATTACTAGTTCTTTGCATTGAGAAAATTGACACCGTTTTGTGCAAATTTATACCAGCTACTCAAAATTATAAATAGCGTACAGGCTACTAGCTGGTGACGCTTATTTTAAATATTTAAAACTTGAAGCCTGCATCGCATCTCGTACAGACTCAAATTGTCGTTCTAGCTTTTGAAGCTTTTAAATGAAATGCGCCATCAAACACGCCGTCAGTAAAAATTTCTATCAAACTCGTAGATTGTCTGACAAACGCGTCAAACAATGCCGCAGGCGATCAAATAATGTCATAAACACGTAAAATTTTGCAAGCAATTTGACCATCTACAGGCCCCTTAGGAAAAAAGTTCTGTAGTTGTCGATGGATAGTTGGAAACAATTTCTATTTTCTATACAAATCTCGCTAGAAAAAAAATATAGCACCCTTCGGACTCCCGCCCTGAATGAAACATTTCCTATATATTGGGGTATTTCCTAGTACAGACGTCTTATTTGTACAGAAACTTTTTGTCATAGTGGTTGTGAGAACTGTCTGTAGACGAGTAATGTTCCTACTTTCTACGGATACTGAAGGGGGTGTAGAAACAGAGTTGTTAGTAAGACAGTATGCATTAATAATGGTATGCTTATTGCGCAGAGCTGACATCATTCAGGGTTTGTAATAATCCTGTCAGAAAGGGGGTTCCAGGATTGAATTTCTTTTATTTTAAAGGAAAATGCTTACTAATTAAAGTTCTAAATGTAATTTGAATTGATAGTAATATTGTTTTGACCAATTTTCCTTTAAAAAAAAAATAAAAAAAAAAACAAAGACTGTTCATAGGACTTGCAGATGTTGGTTTCGTATTTTTAGTAGTGTTATTTATTACTAATTGTTTAATGCTTGTTGAAATTTAGTTTTATGAATTTTGTTTTGTAATATTTTTACAATTGTTTCTTTATTGAAAGTTGTATAAGGAATATTCCATTTTTAGCTCTACATATATTTACTAGATGATGAATATTAATTTCTAGTTACATTATTAATTTTAGGACAACAGCATAGTTGATACCTTTAGTGAAATTGACATTAAAGAAGAACCATTTACTAGAGAGATCGTCCCTAAATTTGAGAGGGTAAGTCAGAATATTGTGAGTTATGTGATAGGTATTTGAAACTGAAAAAAATTTATATCTAAAATCTCAATTATTTCTTGAAATAATGGTTTCATATTGCTATACAAATAATTCCTTCTTTTAGTTTACAATAAACGTAACTTACAAATAATGTTCTTAATTTTAGGACAGTACCGGTAACATAGTTGATACCTATAATGAAATTGACATTAAAGAAGAACCATTCACCAGAGAGATTGTCCCTAAATTGGAAAGGGTAAGTCAGAATATTATGAGTAATGTGGTAGGTATTAAGAACTGGAAAAAATTATTTCTAAAGCTTTTGATATTATGATTTCATATTGATATACAAATAATTCCTTATATTTCCTTGTTCAAACTGTTGACAAAGTTTTTGTACATTGAATCATTTTTCTATTCATTTGTATTGAAATGATATACTGCACCCATTGGGTGTAAAGTAATCACCTTGATAGGTAATTAGTAATTACTATTTCTTGCTATCCAGTCCTGTCGTGGATTCTTGATAAGTATTTGGGTTACATGAAATAACTACTCCAACAAATCACTTTCCACTTAAGTTTATTTTCCCATAAAATTTATAATAACATTACACAAGACATCATCTTGATCCTAATATACAAATATACACAAATGTTAAACATTCTGACAATAGCTGACAACAAACTTGCAACTTACTACTTGTCTCTCCTGCACATGTTTCTGTCGACACTTTAGAAACATCCAGAATCATTCAAAGATTTCCGACTGCCTTTACTCCAATTCTAACAACACTTTTACAATTAAATCCATACAAAAATGATTAAAAATTGTACAAAATCACTCACAATCACTAGAAAACATCTGTTTACATTCATTTTTACCCAAATTATCAACATAAACCAACCCGAACTCTCACATATGGTCCTCCAAACTTTATATCACATATTAATACTTACATTTACAAACTTTTAATTAATGTTTCATGCATAATACTGTCCTTGATCGTGTTTACACAGTTTTTGTTCATAAATCAAGGTTTGTTTGCATGATGCATTTACACAAATTCCCAACTAATATCAAGAACAATACACAAATCAACACTCAATCGACTTCTATCTTGCTATGCCTAATTCTTAAGATAAAAAGGCTGGGTCTGAGAACTGTTATAACCTCTTCTGAATTATGGCTGTGAAGGAATTCATTAGTGTCCTATCTTCCAATTGGTCTCTTTTATCAGTTAAGGCACTGATGAGATGTAAATCAACGAGAAAAGCAATATATGGCAATTCTGAATGTTTTGCATAAATTTATGCTAATAATGTATACTATAAACTAATAATGCAATAAAACATCCCCTAAAATTAAAAAATTAAACCACATTTCTTTTGTAGTTTTCAAATTATTTAATGTATTTTATAATGAAATGTGTTTTGAAGGGTAACTTAAATTAAATTTTGTCAAAGAAATAATGTATGCAGCTTCAAGGATCCATTTGTACGATATTATATTATTTATGTACTACAGTTATTGTTGTTAGTTAATTCTTCTGTGTTACACTACAATGTACTAAATTATAAAGTGCCTATAATTTTATTTTTTCGGAAAGCAATTGCAATTCATCTGATAGTCTACCAAACTTCCAGCAAAAAAGCTAAATTTTTATTGTTTCATCTAAAAAATAAAATGATGAAACAGTGTGCAAACGGCTACTAGTAAGGATAAGCAATAAAGTACAGTTTTATGCACCCAGTTGCATGCAGTGAACCACACACATTAATTTCATTACTTAATACATATTAATACTAAATACCTATAAAAATATCTGATTAGAATATATTACTAACATTTAGAAATAACAAATTTATGTATCATGTATGATGTATATTCAGAAAATAATCAAACACTATTTTTTAAAAAAATATAGCTGAATTGAGATTATTATTACTTGCCTCTATCTAAGTCCTCCTCTCCCCATTGCACACACTCATAACAGTGCTGTTTCTAAGGTGTGAGTCAGTTCTGGTTAATTATTTTTAAAATATTCTTCATTGCCTTTGAGGAATTTGTTTTAATATCACCATGACAAAATGTCATCCTCCCAGCACTGATAATCTTCTGATATTGATTTGAGAAATTAGGGAAAAAAATCACAGGAACTCAGGTCCTCAAAGTAACGAGGCTAGAAGATTATACACTTTTTATATATAACCAGTAGCGGATATAGGAATTTTTGGAGAGGGGGCAAACCTGTGAGATTGCCACCTTCCACTTTTGTTATCCGAAGTGATGCCACCCCAAGTATGGCCACCTGCATTGTCGTCACCCAGGGTAGTAGGAGATGCAAAATAATTAAATTTCGCCAACTTGAATTATCTCCCCTCCAACGTTGCTGCCCACTGCAAGCGCCTTGGTTTGCCTCCCCTATCTAGACCTGCCATGTTTTAGTACATGTAACTATTCTTACATTTACATTTGGATTCCAGATTTCAATGATCTTCTCAGTGAAATTCTTTCTAAAGTTGATGGTTACCTTGTTTGAAATAACCTACTATACAATGATATTCGTTCTTCTAATTTAAATAATATTTTCAACAATTTCTTATTGGGTGAATATATTAATAATATTCAGTTATTTTCAAAGCGTCTTCTTAAAGGACTAAGTCACCTAAGTTGTAACTTCTAAATATCTTGTCACGTCCACTTATGGAGGTGTATTGATTTTTAAAGTCATCTAAGCATTAAAATTCTGTTTGTTTGTTTGTGGATGCTAGTAAAGGGGGCAATATTGTGGGTGATTTATAGCAAAAAAAAAAAAAAAAAAAACCTTGAGCTCCAAATGTGGACCACCACCTCTATTCCTCATCCTCAGCTCCATATTCTGTTTCCCATTTTTTCTAAAGAGGTTTTTGACACCACTCTTACCATACCAAATTTCTCATCTTTGCTGGTTGTGGCATTCAAATCTTCATCCATCACCTAGGGTGATGATTCTATCTGATTAGTTAGTGGGTCTGCAATATAAAACACTTCAGACCTGTCTATTCTCCTATTGGCATGTTACCCTTAACTAAAAAGCACAGGGATTCTCCAAGCACTCGCTACCATATTCCAAATTTTTAGTGGCATTTGGTGTTCAAGTGTACTATAGCTTTTGACAGCTATGTGGAAATAGGCTTTGTTGTCATAGCAGCTAAGCAGTCACTCTATCTTTTGTGCTACACTGCTCCTTGCATACCAGTTAGTTATAATGGCTGGTATTCTACAACATTCTTCCACAAATACTGACCAGACTGATGCAATATGTCTGCTGTAAAAAAAAAAAAAAAAAATACTTGGCCCAAGTACTGGAAACAGTAATACAAATAACTGTAATGTACCGGATAGATATATTACTCATGCAGAATATATGCAACTTTAGTACTTTGTTCCAACACCTTATGTGAGGATACATGCAACTATACAGTCTGGATTACAGTCAAAGATATATCAAATTTTATTTTGTGGAAGATCATCCCAAATTTGGTATTACAGCTGCTCCACATTCTGGTTGATGGTTGACTCCTCCCGTATTTAAGTCCATACACGTTTTATAGATTACAAGTAAGGAGGCAGCACTGGCCAAGACCATACATTGACAATAAAAAGTGTAGTAACCTATGTGTTGTCTTTATTTCATTAGGAAATAAGGACTTCTTTCTGTAAACCACTGAGAGTAAAATGTATAACAGTAGAAAGGCAATGACCCAGCATTTAGTGGTCAGCTAATAACAACTGACTAAAATTCTGCTACAGAATAATGGATGTAAAAATGACCCCACCATACCAGCTAGTGTTGGATTGGGTTATCCTTTCTAAATCCAATGGGAGGGAGGGAACTTTGAGATACATTGTCTCTTCTTGTCTTCAGGCAGCAAGAGCAGCAGTAACCACCACGTTTATTGTGAGAGTCGACACAAAGCCAATATTGAGTGGTACTCTTGTGTATAAGGAAGAAAACCTAACACTGTAGAAGGTCTTCAGTGCTATCAGAGCACCCCTGGTAACTACAGAGAAGACCAAGATTTGTAGACAATTGCTGCCTACTTCATGATATCACTAATTCTGGTGGTTTGTCACTAAAAATAAAGTTTAGCATTATGTGCTGTGCAGTCTATTTGCATGCATAAATACTGAGATCATCTAGCCTCAGAAAAAACCTGAAGTTGTAAAAAATTATGTGATTATCCTTGTACAGATTTTAATGGCACCCTGTCACATCAAAACTTCCAATATTGGGTTTCAATAAATGAAGATATAATTTAAAATATTCTCTGCAAGTGGTCATTCAATAGTCTGCATGGAATCGCAGGCTTCTGACTTTTCATTTCTGTGTGGTGAACAATGACACCATTGGTTTAATGTTAACCCCTATTAGGTAAGGAAACAATCCCTCCTTCTGTTTGTCTACCTGATGCCTGTGGTTTGTATTATTATTTGCATGCTTGGTACATCATCATATTGCAGGCTCAGATTTTTGTAGGTGCCACTGTTCAATTTTAAGTAGTTGCCATCCTGCCTGCGAAGAACCTGCAATCTGTTGCATAGACCTGAGAGGAATGTGTTGATGAGGCATAAACTGCCAACATTATTGCCATTATGATGTCATGCTAAAACTCTGGATGTTTCATTATTAGGTCTCTGTTGTTTTAAACTGCTTGAATAATCCATTTGGCAATATATTGTTATAAATTACGTGTATCACTAATACCATACCTAAGTTAACTATTTAAGTGACACCTAGGTGGCCACATTTTATGGCAGTGTGGACAGATGGATTGTTTGAAAAGAGACAGTTCTACAAAAATTTCAGTAAGGTATTTAAGGAATTGATTAAACGATAGAGGCACTTGTATCTGCTTTAATGATATTTCATGTATCCTGTAAGATAATAGCTTTTTGAAACTCTCCTAATATTTACCTCTTAATCTCCTTGTCAATACTTCCTACTAGTCAGCCTTCTTAAATTTGTGTTTTGAATTCTCCAGATGCATACAATACATTCATTTTCTATTGAGCCCAATATAAGAGTATATGAAAAGTTGTCAATTTACAGTTAAATACTTACATAACAAAATAATATATACACCAGAAGATGTGCAGTCATAGCAAAAATGTCATATTAATTATATCAACTACTTAAAAAAAAAAAAAAATGGCTGTTATTTTGTGAATACCTTAGAAATAAATTCTTTGACTGAGGATAAGGAGTTGCCAATTAAAAATTCTTTCAATTTTTACTTTATTATTTTCTTCATATTATAATCTGCTAGATATTTAATGTGTGTTTGGAGATTATTGAATATATGTATCCCTAAAGATCAAACCTCTTTTTGAACAAATGACAACGATTTGTAATCCTTGTGAAGATGAGGCATGGAAAGACATTGCAGTAGGTATGAAAAGTAGTTCATGGAAGGAAAAAGATGACCATGACCACAAGCTGGTACTCGGTTTCAGGCACAAGGGTGTGGGAAGGTTTTCTTTTTTAGGTAAGGGTGTCAGGGATTGGAATGTGTTACCAAGGGAAATGATGAATAACTTACCGAAAATGTTAAAAGAATTAAAAGTTAAAATATGTAGAGGGCAAATGTAGGTGGGTGCAGGATAGGGGGAAGTTGGGTGTGTAGGGAAATTGCCACTGGAGCATGTACTCTATTGCAATTAAATTAAATAAAAAAAAAACATTTTTACTTCTAGTGCCATAAATGTGTAGTTTGCTATTTGTTTCAAACAAAGTATAATTTGTGACTTCAAAAGACAGTATTGTGTATATATACTCAGCCACCAATGTTAAAATCCCTACCTTTTTGAACAGTTCTAAAATTCTACTTCCCACCACATACTTAATTCTTATTATCTTTTGGGCTTTGAACACTTTGTATCTACAAGTAAAATTCCCCCGGAACAATATTCCATATGATATTAATGATTGAAAATAAGCAAAACAAACTAATTTTCTGTTACAGACATCACCTTTTGTCCATTAATGGTTGGTTTGATTGTGTAACTGAATTTTGAGGTATCTAGGAAAAATTATTTATAGTTGTGTGCGTAGTATTAATTATTCTAGTCGTAAAGTTAACTAGCTGAGTTAAATTTTAATGATTTCAACATTACTTTACAGGGTACATTATGTAGAAAATTTACATTAAAATCACCACATATGTGTGTGCTAGCTACTTTTCTGCTTAAAAATGTTTAATAAGAGTACAAATTGGTCCAGAATAATATAAAAGTTTTCTGATGGTGCTCTGTATACGGTTACTATTATGAAAATTTCTTTATTGAATTTTAGCCATATAGCACAGGCTTCAAAATGTTGATCTAGATAATAGTTGCTAATTCTTATATCAGCAAAACTATAATTATTTCTAATATAAATTACAACTCCTCTTTTCTACAGGTGTGTTCTACAGTAATGTGAAGCTTCATCAGTTACATTTGATGTACCTATTCCTGTAGTTAAATGGTGTTCTGATAAACATAAATCATCAGTTCTTTTGATAACATTTAATTTATTTTTGTGAACTAGCAATTCATCCAATTTGTTTGACAACCCTCTGATATTCTGATGTAAAAAATTAATCCCTACACAATTCTTAATTTTGGTATCTGAAAACTCATTATTTTTTAAACTAATTTCTGTTAAAAATCCCTGCCTAATACTCTACCTTAATCTAAAAAAAGGAGCTACCCTAAGACTATTAACAACAGGAATCTTTTAGTGAGAATTTGTAGCCCTATTTATACAATTTGCAATCAGATCTGAAAGTACCCCCTTATGCCATTCCTAGTATAACCCTACTGATCAATAGCATCTACCTGTATCATGCTCATACCAGAGCCAATATCAGACATAAGATGCAGTCCCAGTTCCAGATTCACTCGCCTTACAGCAGAGATCATATATGGCCAATCACAGCATCTCAGGACTGACATCATACTGACCTGAGTGTGGCATGTTGCTTTTGCTTTTTTCTCCATGTCACCTCTGATACTATAACTATCATTACTACCCAGACTATTTCCCACTCCTCCCACTATACTAAGTGATCCTGATGTGTGAAATCTGTACATAAAGAACCTATTCATTTTGCCACCTGAGCAAGACTAGAACTAGGTTTTGAAGAAAGTCATAACCTGGAAATCTCATTCTAATTTCTCCTGCACTAATAGCCCCACACCTTTTCTATGAATACTGCCCAGCAGCAAGACTTTCTTTTTCCCTAATCGTTGCCTAGCAGACTTAACGACACAGATTTTCCTACAAGTCTGCTGCTTTATCCCTACACTTGCAGGTAAAGAAGGCTCATCCTGTCTAACTCTGGCAACAGGGCAAACCTATTTTCCACCCCAACAACAAGCCTGTCTTGTTCTGGTTGCCATTTTCCCCGTTGCCAGTTCCCAACCATCCCTGTTTCCCTCCCTCCACAGCCTATCAAACTCCTTTCTCTGTTAAACTCCTTTCAGAGATATTTCTTATTCGTAGACTCATATCTATTATCTCTGCAAATTTAATGACTGATTGTTTCAGTTTGTTCACTTCCAGACTGTTCTGACTTTGTTGCTTCTTTATTCTTTTGAATTGCAGCTTGTACTTCATAACTATTAGATTGTGTTCAGAATTTGTGAGCTCCAGGGTATGCACAGAGCATGGTGGGTAAGCAGTTAACACTCTGGCCTCTCATTCGGGAGGACGCCAGTTCGAATCCCCATCCTGGCATTAAACTCAGGTTTTCCCTGGTTTCCCCAAATCACTCCAGATGAAATGTAGGAAGCTTACTTCAAGAGGCCTGGGCCAAATTTCTACCTGTTCCTTGTACACAGTTCCATGCCATCTCTAATTACCTCGATGTCGACGAGGCATAAGGCTATAAATAAAAAAAAATAATTGATTCGTGATTCTCTATTTGACCATGATACACTCTAGCTGATACATCCCAATAACCCCTGCATATTTTGAGGAATTTATCTTCAGCCATGAATTTAAAATACTGTTATTACCATAGTGAATTTATATTTTTCATAAATTCTGTGAACCTGCCTCCTTGCTCATTTCTTCCTCCTACACTTTAACTTATTGCAGTATTTCTCTATTTTCATTCTCCTGCTACTGCATTCCTGTCACCCATGATTATTAGATACTCCTACTCTATATGTAATTCTCATTCTTCAATTTCACCAGATATCTGTTTTCATATAATATCTTTCTCTGTTGTTGGCATATACACTTGTACTAATGTGGTTTGAGCAGGCTTAGTTTCTACCATCATCAAACTAATCCTATCTATAAATCTCCGACTATCTTGTTTATAGTAAATGTTAGGCTCAAAGACTGAAAACGCTCATTTTGTGAATAAAAAAAATTACCACAATGCGTCTGGTTTCTTGGAAATGGTCACAACTCATTATTCACAATATAACTCACTTGTAGACTCATATAATCCAACAGGTAAGAAGAATCATATATATAAAATGCAACCTGGATCGATTCGCCATAAACACAAACAGTTAGATACTGGTAAACCGCAACCTCTTGTGGCCACTTTCAAGAAAACACAACACGCTGTAGTAATATTTTCGCTAAATGAAAGTTTTCGGTTTTTGAACCTGACATAAATGCCGCAGCAGTAACTCTATTGACAGCTTTATTGTCTTTTATTTTGTTTTCCCAAAAGCAGAAATACTTTATATTCATCTAATTACTCTTATTAATCCCAACAACATCTAACTAAAATCGTCATTTTTAAAATCTTCTAATCTACATGCCCTATCCAGACTTCTAACTTGAAGACTGTTTCTATCCTGTTTGATGAATCCTCCCAGAGTCATCTCGAGATCCGATTATGGTATTATTTCAATAGCGGAATATTTTAGCCTGGTTTGAACCACCGTTCTATATACAATTTTTGAAGAATAAATTGCTTGGGTAACCCCTTGGATCATTAATGGAATGGCTTCATATTGGATTCTTTATCCCAATGCTATTAATCATTTATTACTTATCTGCCTTTATTGCTGACATTTGGGCTGGAAGAGGCAAATATAGCCTCTTTCAAACCCTATCACAACTGTTGAGTGATATAATTGTGCAAAATTATAATCTATAGACAGACAGAAATGATAATGTGTTGACTGGTTCAAAATTCATTTCCATGGAATAAGTTGTAGACTTTAAGTTTATTTAGTAATTTATATATTTTTAGTGTCTGATTAAGATTTATGAAGGTTTTTTTATATCAATAGTTCATTGAAAGTAACTGCTTTCTCAGTTGTCAGTAATGGTTCAATTATTATATGTCGTTTGTAGTTTCTTATTTTTTATATATTTTAAAGTTTCGTCTTTATTTCAATATTTGTTAATTCTGGTTCTATTGTTAGTGTTGCGAAGCTAGCCTTCTAATATTATATTTTACTGTTTCTTACAGAATGATAGCTCAAAAGATACTGCTGAAGAAGTTGATTTGTTACCATATACTCCAGATAGGTATGACCATTAACTTCAATCTTAGTCTTCTTAGAGATTCTTCAAAAACTGTATTTATCTTATATTTTTATTACGAAATTTTGCTGGTTTAATTTTCTTTGTGTGCGTTAGGTTATGTTTGTTTGTTATTTTGTGTATGGTATTTTTCTTTGTGTGCATATAATTATATTGAAGTGTAGGATTGTGTGTTTATTCTGTCTGTGGTATTTTTAAAAATAAATATTATGTGTAGCATCAGATACATCGCTTCTCTTTTTTCCTCGCTGTTTTTTATAGGATCTTTGTAGACATGTTAAATAAATTGGATGAAAATCACATTCTTACCACACATATATCTGAACCTCTGCTGCCTTTTTGTCTTGCAAAAAAAAAACTAACTACCAGGATAAACACTGAGTACTTCATTTTCTTTCTTTTCAAAATACTAACAACCAGAAAATCAAATTATACATAGACTGTTATTAAATTACTGTATAAAAGTCTAAACTTTTTAAAACATTTCTGAACTATCTCAACACTTCATAATGTCACAAGTGTATGGTATCCCTCATTGTCAACAGTCTTACCTAAAACCCTGAGCCAGTATTGTGATTATTATCTCTTGTGATTAGGGAAAGGCAGATAATTACTATTTTCCACTGTATGTAGTAGGTATATAACATTATTAAGGTTAGCTTGGAAATATTACCCATGTTCCTTCCAATCTGCATTTTACATTTTAATTGGAAGATTCTGAGTCATGTACAGCTGGTAACTAATAATTATGCCCTATCTGATTACTTCCTCTACAAGAAAAACATCTTTTTCATGTTTGATACAATGCTGACCAGTAAATCCCTGGGTCAGTTTTATATTTTCCTTCTTAAATTAAATGACTCTAATATTAATATGAACAATGTTGTACAGTTGATACGCATATTCAATTTGGAACATCTTATTAAACTAATTCCAACTAATGTATATCTACCCTCTTTTTATCGTCATTATATATTCTTTCAATACAGACTTTAATTTACTTAAAGCTGTTATAATTATATTCAATTATCATTAGTGTTTCATTAAATGCATTCATTTATATTCTATTTAAAGAACATAATTCATTCCAAATACTGAATTGTATAATAATTGTTTACAAAGAATAATGTAATTAATACTTTTATAGTTACCAACTCTTTCCAATACTCATACAATGCTCCTATTTTAATTACACTTCATTTAGTATTGTCTCATTAACATAGCATCAAAATGTTTAGACTCAGGTATTATCTTATAATATATTAAGCAAACTGCCATGTATGACGTCAATCAATGTAGTCGCGCAATGAAGTTATGCTTTACGCCATTATTTTTGGTAATGGACGTTATTGCGTTAAAAATGACATTTCAATCATTAGATGCTTATATTTATGTAATATTCTTTTGATATATAAAAATATTCCTTAAATTCTTTGTACATAGATATGATGCAACTAAGGAAAATGGAAGCGGCTTCTAGGCGATATAAATAAGAAAAGAAAGGGAAATTAACCCACCACATACCAAAAGTGGACGGATGCGATGAGAGAACTCTAATGCGGACAAACAAACAACACAATATTTCGGCATATGCCTTGCTCACAAATAGAAAAAACGGGCCATTAGGCTCGGAACGTGTGTGCACACCGAACGTTACCTAATGACTAACCGTGTTGTGGTGAGGGGGGGGGGGAACGGATAAGGAGTAGACTATCGATATCGGTATACAATGTCTGAGATAATATATTTAATATTTTGGCAGGCGATATTAAAATGAGCAAATGTAGTAATGGTACGGTATAAACATAGCAGAAAAAAAAAAAAGTAGTGATGGGTTAATTGGAATTTAACGGTGGTTAAGTCCAGGTGGGTGTCTTGTATCCAGGATATTCTGGTACGCTAGTTCCCATCTCCGGAGTTCTGCTGCAGTGGTGCTGTCAGGGAAAACTCTGACTGCTCTCACAGTGAAACAGTCGTTGAGGTTGTTGGAATCATGGCTATTGGCATGTTCTGGTACTGGAAGGTACAGGTTACGAGTATGGACTGTTTGTCTGTGGCCATTCATTCTAACAGAGAGTTGCTGTGTGGTGAGGCCTATGTAAGAACTGGTGCAAAAGCGGCAAGTTAGTTGGTATATCAGATGAGTGGTTGAACAGGTGGCATGTCCAATAATGGGGAAAGTTTCTCCTGTGGTGGGGTTGGAATATGTAGTGGTGGGTGGAAGCATGCTGCAGGTTTTACAGCGGCAGCATGCAGCATGCTTCCACCCACCACTACATATTCCAACCCCACCACAGGAGAAACTTTCCCCATTATTGGACATGCCACCTGTTCAACCACTCATCTGATATACCAACTAACTTGCCGCTTTTGCACCAGTTCTTACATAGGCCTCACCACACAGCAACTCTCTGTTAGAATGAATGGCCACAGACAAACAGTCCATACTCGTAACCTGTACCTTCCAGTACCAGAACATGCCAATAGCCATGATTCCAACAACCTCAACGACTGTTTCACTGTGAGAGCAGTCAGAGTTTTCCCTGACAGCACCACTGCAGCAGAACTCCGGAGATGGGAACTAGCGTACCAGAATATCCTGGATACAAGACACCCACCTGGACTTAACCACCGTTAAATTCCAATTAACCCATCACTACCTTTTTTTTTTTTTTTCTGCTATGTTTATACCGTACCATTACTACATTTGCTCATTTTAATATCGCCTGCCAAAATATTAAATATATTATCTCAGACATTGTATACCGATATCGATAGTCTACTCCTTATCCGTCCCCCCCCCCCCTCACCACAACACGGTTAGTCATTAGGTAACGTTCGGTGTGCACACACGTTCCGAGCCTAATGGCCCGTTTTTTCTATTTGTGAGCAAGGCATATGCCGAAATATTGTGTTGTTTGTTTGTCCGCATTAGAGTTCTCTCATCGCATCCGTCCACTTTGGTATGTGGTGGGTTAATTTCCCTTTCTTTTCTTATTTGTACATAGATATGTAAGATAGCAGCCTTGTGTTTTGATCATCAATATGGCGAATGGTTTGGTTAGATTGTTACTTAGCATGGGTCAGAATTGCAATTGCAGAGGGCATGAATTTTTTTTTTTTTTTTTCATCTGTGTATCCTACACTATACTTGAAACAAATATTACATGGTATATGGTAAGTATATAAGACTTATTTTATTTGCTTCCACTGTGTGATATTACGGAGCCTATTATTTCAGCAACTGTGTCAGCCATTCAAACGTCTTAATATCGTTCTGAGTCACGGATAACAAAAAAGAAAGATACAAAAACGCTTGAAGATTTTTTATGAAAATTATATCGTGATTAATTATTGCCACTAAAACGCTATACAGTTCATGTATTAATATGCGTGAGATTGAAGTATTGTTCTTCTGGCGACAAGTTTATCGTAGTACGTGGTAGGTTGAAATGCAACCTGGACCCGGTTGGAAACTGAAACATTTTGTTACAGCGCAAGGCAACAGGAATTACACTAAGACGTGGACTGTCAGAACACTTAAAGAAAGTATGTATTGCGTTTAAATTGGCATATTAGTTTTTTTATACTGAAATGGTTCGAATGAAAGAAGTTCCAAATTGATCGCGATATATGTGGCCTAAACCACAATTATATATTACGTGGCATAGCGTAATTTGTAAGATTTATTTTAACTTCCTTCATTTTAACTAAGGTTATCATTTCAGCCGATGTAAGCTGTCTCAGACGTTAAAATAACGATCTTCATAACAGGTACTAAGAACGAAACGTTTAAATATCCGTGAAGATTTGGGATCAAGTTTATATCGCAATGCATGATGACACTGACAGGCGATAAAGGGAATGTATTGATTCTCACGTGATTGAAGCTTTGCTTTTCTATCAGGCTTATTAGCGCAGATTGTGGTTAGGTTAAAATGCAACCTGGACCAAGTAGACAATTGAAACGTTTTGCTACTCCACAAGGAATGATAAATTACAGCGAGCTTTAGTTTATAACTATTCTATTTAATCAAGCCACTGCAGAGAAATAAATTACATAACACTCAGTTAAACCCGTCATTTTTGATGGGCTTTGGGACTAGTATTCTTTATAATGTGCCAGTCCAAAGAAAACTGATTGAACACTACTAAGCTTTCTTCATTTTGTCATTCCTAACTTCTTATCAGTGTAAAATTATTTCCACTTATCCTTAAAACTGACCAATATTATACTCAAATTTTCTCTTCCACAGAATTCTGTGGTTGATGTTACATATTTTGCTTCTAGAGCCAATTCTGTGCAATATGTACAGCAAGCTTCCAGTCCTGTATTATTACCGGAAACTTCAGGTTCAGTCTGATATTTCTGGTTGTTATTCACATATTGCCACAATTTTGTATTCATGTAAAGAAGATTGTTATTTTACAATTGGCAACAAATACACAAATTTAAACACAAAGACTGCATTAATACTTGAGTTAACTACTAAACTTGCTTGGAAATATGTTTTTCACTTTTTTGGGGTCATGCTGAGTGCACATTAGATTATTACAAAAAACAAAATAATAATAATAATAATAAAAGCGGTGGTTTTTATAGCCCCATATGTTTACTGTACTCATATCTTTATTTGTTATTAGATTTATTGTAAGCACTGCAGTTTTACTGGGGACCAGTGGGAGGGGAGAAGTAATTTATGGAATAGCCATGGGGTGGTGAAAATTGAAGCGATAAATATTTTTCAGGTTCATAGTCATTTCATTTTTATTTTGTTGTGCCTACTTAAAAAAGTAGAAAAATTATAATCTGAATATTAATAGATATTGCTTACAACAAATCAACACAGATTTTAGAAGAAGAGATCATTTGAAACACAGCTGGCCGTATTTACACACGATGTAATGAAAGATATTGATGCTGGTTTTTAGATTTTCAGAAAGCCTTTGACTCTGTGCCACAGAACCGTCTTTTAGTGAAGCATCGAGCATACAGTATATTGGATCAGCTTTTTGAATGGATAAAGCAGTTTTAACTGGACGGTCGCAGTATGTCGTAGTTGAAGGAGAAAGTTCTTCTAATCTAGATGTTACATAGGGTGTACCTCAAGGAAGTATAATAGCACCACTTCTTTTCTTAATTTTTATAAACGATCTTGGAGGCAAAGTGAAAAGCATTTTTAGATTGTTTGCTGCTGACGTGGTTATTTATAGAGAAGTAAGGAATTCGGTCGATTGCTTAGAAATTCAATATGATCTGGATGTTATTTTTGCATGGTGCGCTGAATGGAAACTTACACTAAATTGTAAAAAGTGCAAGACAACGAGCAAAACTAAATAAAGAATCTGATTGTTCAGAAATACGAGATTAACAGTTCAGTTATTGATATGGTCAATTCTGTGAAATATGTGGGAGCAACAGTACAAAGGAACATGTAATGGGACTTACACATTAATACGTCAATAGGTAGAGCCAATTCTATGCTGCCATTCCTGGGTCGAGTCTTGAAAAATTGTAATGAACAAATAAAGGAGATAGCTTACAAATCTCTCTTATGCGTCCACCTTTGGACTACTGTTGTGCCGTTTGGGATCCGTTTCATAAGGGGTTGACTGACAGTATAGAGAAAGTACAGAGAAGAGCCACTCCATTTGCGACCGCTTGCTATAGTCCTTATGAAAGCTTCACAGAACTGATTAGTAGACTGGGATGGGAGAGCCTGGTAGATAGACAGCGCACGTTTTGTTTATACTTATTGGTAAACATACGAACTCCAACTTTCACTTACGAGTGCAGTGAAATACTTCGTCCACCAACCTATTTGAGTCGTAATGACAGGAAAGATAAGATTAGAAAAATTTCAGAATATATATGTAGATGTATATCTGTTCCAGTCATGCAACCAGTAAATCATTTATTTTTATTAGACTTGTCACTTATACAAATAGAATTCTCATTCACCATTTACCTGTATTCACTGCAAACTTCTTATATAGGCCTGTCCACTAACCAACTATACGAGGTTCTTTCAAAAAGGTGAATTTTTAATTTTATCGAAAAATATTTATTTAGTCATCAGTATTTATGTTGTCCTCTTCAAAGTAATTTCCCTCAGATATAATTCACTTGTACCAACGTTTCTTCTAATCCTCGAAGCACATCCGATAAGCACTTTTTGGTATAGCCTTGAGCTCTTTCAGCTATGTTATCCTCTCCTCCTCAATCGTTGCAAATCTTCGTCATTTCATTGGTCTCTTCAGTTTTGCGAACATGAAAAAGTCTCAGGGGGCATAATCCAGTGAATATGGTGGCTGAGGCAAACTCACAAACAAACGATGGGTGAGCAGCCGCATTGTCGTGGTGCAAAAGCCGTGAATTCTTTTCCCACAAATCCGGATGTTATTTTCCTATTGCTTCTTGAAAATGGCTCATAACTTCAAGGTAATACTCCTTATTGACCTTGATGGTGATTCAATGATTCTCCAACACTATTTCCTTCACTTCTGCAAACTGTTCATCAGTTGTTGACATGCTGGGGCATCCAGAATGAAGTTCGTCATTGACATCTTCTTGGCCATCTTGGATGAGCTTGTTTCACTTATAAACATTTTTTTTATCGTATCCCACTGTAAACATCTCAAGTGTTTTGGATCACTTAATTCCATTTTGTACTCAAAATTTGATTCAAAATAAATGATCCCTATTTTTCGACAGCAGAAAATCGCCGAACACAAAAACACTTCTAATAATTATACCTCTCGCAAATAATGCAAAGAATGCTATATAGTTGAAACTGTGAATTTATGTGAGAGTTGAAAAAATACACGAATATCGACTTTACAAATCTGGCGAAATTAAAAAATTCATTTTATTTTTTGAACAAACGACCACGTACATCAGGACGAATGTCCACAGATAGACAGTTAATACCGATAACCTTGACTATTGACTGGAAGCCCGTGCTACTCATAAACTGCATACTTGGAAACTAGCCTACCAACATATCCTTGACATCCAGGCATCTTTGTGTAATCCTATCACTTGTTATGTTTTAATTTTTTGTTTAAAAATAGTCCAATTGGGCTCATGCTACAAATCATGTTTTCTTTTTTCCCTGTTCCCGCAGTGCTCCTCCATACATGCACTTCATTGTTGTTACAGAGTTTCAATCCTGTATCAGTCAGTATTGAGCCCATGATTTTCTAAGACCTTGTGATGTCACAGTCAGCTTCCACCAACCCGTAAGTAGCACATGAGTAGTGGACTAATACATTGTTTCAAGTCAATTGTGTCTGGCCTCGCATTCGGGAGGGCTCCGGTTCAAATCCCCGTCCGGGCATCCAGATTTTGGTTTTCCATGGTTTCCCCAAATCACTCCAGGCTAATGCTGGGATGCTGCATTCAAAAAGGCGATGGCGGAATTCCTTCCCGTTCCTTTGTCCCCAGTCCCATCCCGCCTCTAATGACCTTAGGCGCTGACGAGGCGTAAAGCAGTAAGGGGGGAAAAAACAAGTCAATTGTGACCTAAGTATGGTAGCTGATGGCTCGGGTAGTAAGGTGATCGACGCTGTAGTCATTGTGTGGTTTATTTAGTACAAAGAAGATAACTTATCATGGTTATCTGGGACAGTACGTGTGGTATGTAAAGTTTGGATAATACAGAAGTGAAGAAGAACATTAAAATGACTTGGTGGAAAGCGGACTCGATTATTAATTTCCTTTTTTCTTAAAGAACTCTGCAATCTATAGAATGATTAAGTTTCGATTAGCCTTTGTATTTGAAATTTGGTGTTGGCCAACCAGTTCCATATTTTAAGATCTTGCAATAAACTTGTGCTGGACTGAAGTTGGTGTTAACGTACTTGGTGACTTTTTTCTTTAATTAACCCCCCCCCCCCACCTCTGGCTTAGAGCTGGCTTGGTACATCACCTGGTGACCATGGAAACAAAGCACTATTTTAAAATAATTAACCTGTTTCTCGAAATGTGTATGAATAATTTACTGAGCTTCTATAAGTTTTATGTACTGAGTTCGAGTTGAGTGAACATACCACGCAAAATACACCACAAGTGTCTTGCAACCTCATCTTTTCTAGTTTGTAGCTCATGGAGGGGCTTTCACTGACATACAGGCAATCTGTTTTGACTATAGCATTGTAGTGACTTATCATGGTATACCATGAAATGCCCTTCTTGTTGTGGAAGTTTTTCAATCGCCTGTAAGCTCTCTCAATTTTTTAGGTCTGAGCACCCACTTAAGCTTTTTCTAGTCCTATTTCTTGTGTGGTCTTACAAAGAAATTTTTGTTTCTTTACCATTTAAATCCATCCAACCTCCGTATCCAGGAATTTTGGTCCATTCCAGAATTTGGTTTTGATGTTCAGGATCCTTATTCCTACCCTACCAGAGATCATTTCTTGTCAGTTGATCTCTTTGATTGCTTCCTCTGTTTTCTGTTACGATTGAAAAGGCAAAAAGCACTTGATATTTCTTACACCAAATTTTTATTATATGTTAATATTTTTATCCACTTTTTATTTTCTTCCATTATTTTTGCAATATTTTCCTGTGTTTACAGACTGTCTATTTCTCCTCCCATCATCGCAATCAGCACACAACACTGTTCATCCTTGGCTTTGGTTGTGTGATACACATCAATTTCTGTTACCGTATTTCTCTTCTTTAGATACGATTAAGTTTTATTCCAAAATAACCAACTACTTCTTCAGTGTCCTACTAGTTTCTAATAACATATCCTTTGATGTATCATCCCTGGGATTACTCATTAACACAAAACAGAATGGATGTGAATGCATGGTTGCTCATCTGGCTCCACCACTGTGGACTCAACACAGCACAGCTCTCTGTGTACTGACTGCTCCTATTGGCTCTCTCCAACTCCACTGGGACCTTTGTGTGGTACCTATTATCCATTTAGCACTTGATTATTGAAACTAATATATGCTGCAGTTTTTCCAGCATGTGTTTGAATATTATTTAGGATACTTTCTTATTTATCCCTAATCATCATAAAGTCATAAGAACGTAGAATTTCCCGGTGTATGATTGATACACTGTCCGCCAGTACATCTGTAAAGACTTTATTCCATCATCAAGTAATAAATATTGTATACTTATGATACATAATAGTTGCTTATCAAAAAATGAATCTGCAATTGAGTATTGATGGTCTACAATACATAATATTAAAGCTTGCTGTGAAGTTATGATTGATAATCGCTCTTTCTAACAGAAAATTATTTGTCTGCTTATCTATTTTGTATGTACAGAATGTTAATAATTATATATGTCTCAAAATTGCCAAATAATAAAATTAATCAACATATATTATAATTTAGTAATATAATTTTAACTGTAATTATCTTTATTAGAGGACTTATTTTTAAATGAGCTATGCCAGGACGCTCCATGGTTCAGATTCCACGTTAAACTGTAGGTCCCAGAGGAAAGGAACTGGCCATTCTACCTCTAACACAATGGCTTAGTATGCCTCCTTCAGGAGGATCCAACCAACCTTCGGGTTGTAAATGTTGCAAAAATTCTGATCTAATTTTTTAAAACAAATTTTAGTTGTGATAGTGCATTTGTGTTATATACATAATTACTTATTGCTGGGAATATAAGATTGATGATTTTTTTCTAATTACCGGTATCTATATATATTGTTCCTAGCTTCTATAACCACCCTCAACATATTCTGGTCTGTAGTGTCTCCTTTCAGTCATGTGTTGATGAGTTTCTCAATTAGATCCTTCCATTTTAAACTTGGCCTCCATCTGTAACTCTTTCCTCCCACAGGTATCCTCTATTCTTTCTTGATTGATTCTTCGTCACCTCTTCGCACCAGTTTAATCTTACCTCTTTTATGACTTCACTAATATTAGTCATCTCTTTATTTCAGAGCCTGTCCCTTTGACAAATAAAAAGTAACCGCCTTTGCATCCTCATTTTCATCCTTTCAAATAGGGTTAACTTTGTTTTACATAAAGTTTATCTTTCTAACTGATTTTTACTTTCATGTGTTTATGCCTCCTTTTCATGGGGCGCAACAGAATTGTGTGGTGAAGTAGGGGCAGCGCAGGGGAGGGCAGCACGAAAAAAGAAAGTGTCGGGCAGTAGCCAGCGCATATTAGACCGCAGTTTCATGCAGCAGTTTACAAAGAATTGTTGTGTTTTGTGAAAAACGCGAATAAAAGGGTAACCTAAAATATGTCAATGCGAAACCTTGTTTTTTTGTTATCCAAATTACACTGGGATGCCAAGATTGGAAAATTGTTATAACTTTATCAGAAGCAAAGTTAGATAAAACTAAGGAAAAGTGAATATATGAACAAGAGAATTCTCAAAAGATTTATTCCGGATGACTCGAGTGGAGATTCACGGCATAATCCATCTAACCTGTTATTTTCTCGACAGCGCTTATATCCCTATTGGAACTGAAGAAAATATGACAGGATTTTCGAGGTTATTTATTTAATTATTTAGCATTTGATAGTACTTGACATTTTAAGAGTGTAATTCTCCCTTATTTTATATTATATTTTTAGGAAAATTAAATCATAGAACATAAGAAATATTTAGAACCAAAAGAGCGGAATAAAAAAATTATTATGGAAATTGTCTTCCTAAGAATCCTCCCTCTCTCGTTAGTATTTGGACTGAGTTTGCCTTGAAGAGGGACTAGAAACAGAACAACTCAGTTCAGTTGGACATGTGCCACGGTAAGAGAAAAAAAGTGTTTCTCGAGGACACTATTGAATGATGTAGTGAAAATAATAAGAAAACAATGTAATAATAGTGATCGTAAGTTTTCCCGGAGTAACTGTTGCTGGAAGATTTACAATTTACCCGGCTGCACGCCCGAGAAATCTTCCAGCAATGTAATAATAGACTATACATCAATCTTTTTTTTTTTTTTTTTTTTAAGAAAAAATGAAAGGTTTACTAAAAATAAATTTAACAAGAGAAAATAAAAGTGAAAATTGTAAGTGGGCAGGTAAATAATAAATAAATATTGAATTTACCTCGCCACTTGTTGGGGCTCATTGGTGACCCTTGTCCAAATTTCTTGTTTAATTTTAATTTTTATGTATTTAGTGTGACTGGTATTGTGAATCACAGGGTGGTTACGCAACAAATTAATCAATTTTTCTTGTTCCATAGATGAAAATGATTTTAGAGTAAAGCAAGACTATAAATATCGCATAAAGTGTTTCGGCAAAAACCGGCACGAGTGAGCTGTGTGGCACAGGCCACGTGCGGTGCAGTACTGCGCTGCCCTGCCCTGCGTCTCAATACGCGCTGTTCCACCCCAAAAGGTAGACACACAGAAACTGTGCTGCCCCGCCAGCGTCAACTACAGGTCAATGTGCGTCCGGTCTGTATTTCCTATCACTCCAACTAAATTTCTCCATTTTATTTGGCTTTCTCCTCTGGTTCTGTTACCTTCTGCGATTATTATTGGACCAAGGTATCTTCTTCTTCTAGTTCTTCTCTATTTCTGCATTCAAAAGCTAAAATATTAATCCCCCCATCTATCCGTAACCTGTCTATTTTATGAAATAATTTAACACTCTTGTCTTTCACTATACTTATCTGTCCAAAATCTTGTCCTTTCTGATGTTTTGTCCTTGTGAAGTTATTTATAGCTTTTTCTCACTCTGATGTCCCAAGTTTTTTTGCGCCATTCTTTGTTTGTTTCTTCCTATACCATAGCAATTGATATCTTTGCATTAACTTTCTTGTATCATAATGTTTTTTCTTCATTGTGAGACGACTTCAATTGGAAGACAACTTACTTTTAAGAGACGAATTACTAATATTTTAGAATAGAGACTCAACTTATCTTTGATTGGTGATACTTCCATAAAATTAAAATCTTTTTTGGTTAAGTGTTTTTCAATTCAACTGTTTCACTGATATAATTCTCTTGTAAGGTGTAATAAATAACAATTTAACTTAGTAAAATGATTAGCAGTTACCCATATATCTTGTATATTAAATTGTAATTGGTTATTAATATATGTCAGAAGACACCCAGTATATTTTCATTCCTCTGAAGTTGCCACTCTCAAGTTTATTACCTTTATTCTTATATATGGGCATCAGTATGCTGGATCTCTATTTGTCAACTCCATAATCTCCCTGTGCTTTCACCAAACTTCTCAAGACTTCAGTGTCAATTTCAATTTTCCTTATACATTGAATTGTTATTGGTTATTAATATATCCTGTGCCTGTATGTATCTTTATTCATAAATTATAATATATATCTGCAGTGAAGGAATTGATTTTTTTCTCTTTCTAGGTCAACAATTAAATGTCAACAAAGCCAAGCTCAGTGTGACCAAGAAGATTCTGGCGTGGTAGAAAACATATCAGCTATTGGGCCACTACAGTTTACTTGTTCTAAATGTATTCATATTTATATTTCACGGGATTTGCTGATAAGGCATATTTATTCACATGAGCGACTCGTTAATACTCCTCAGTATATCTGCCAAAGATGTGGTCATGTATTTGTAGATCTGTTAACATTGAATGCCCATATGGATAATCATAAGAGCAAAACTAGTTTAATGCTGCAAACATTATGTCAGATTGTCTGTGCTTTTTGTGAACAGATATTTTTGTCTTGGAATTCTCTAACAAAACATGTATTTGACCACATCACAACTGTCTCCTGCCCCTTATATGTATGTATTTTTTGCTCAGAAGTCTTTCAAGATTTGACAAGGCTCCAACTCCATCAGGAATCTAGCAGATCTTCACAACTTTCTTGTAAATTTTTGCAAAAAAGGTAAGATTGAGGTACACTATTTTAATTTGAGATGGCAATATTGGTATAGCTAAAATAATATTATTGTTTGCAAGAATTGTGTAAATTGACCACTATAATTGAATCATCCTTGTTAAGTGATTTTAAAACTATAGAATATCACAAGCAATCATTCTAGGTAGAAGAGTCTTCTGGCATGTATGGATAAACAGTTGACTTGAAGACATGCTAGTTCTGATCTTGTTAGGCGATCTCAAGTTTATGTACTAAAAAGTTTTTTGTTAGGACATTATGACTGAATATGAATGTGTAGATATTCATGATGCCTGTTAACTTTAAATTTTTGCTTCTAAATTACAAGAAAATTAGTAAAAGATTCACCTAATAATTTTCATCTTATTGAGGAGTAATTCTCTATTTATGTGTCCCACCAGCAAAGAATTCTGAATGATTTTTTAGATTTTCACTTAGATATATTCTTTAAAGAAAATAAGGAAAATGGAAAATAAAGCAACATGCACTGAATTTTAATGCCTGTATGGTACTAATTCAATATTAAATTTTGGGTGTCGCCACTAGAGGGTTGAATATGCAGCAAGTCGAATCTCTATTATCAGGTTATAAACCACACAGTTATACTTTAACCTGTCAAAAGATATAAGGATGATGTAAGTGTTGATATTTTATGTAAATATTTGTGAGATTACATTTTTCCTCAGGCTGTTGTCTGTCTTACAGTTCCAGGTAGAGAGATCTGATCAGACCGGAGTTCATGTTGAATGATGTTCAAAAATTCTTTGGAACTTTATTTCAGCATAGTTCAAACTATTAATTCGAGCTGAAACATATCTCTTTTCTCATACAATGTGCTGCCACTCTGGTCATTTTCTCAGATATTCTAGGTAGCTTATTATATTCTCTGGGCTTGTTAACAGAGAGCATTTTATTAATACACTACTAAAAAGGCTTTGTTCTTATAGAGAAACAAGTCATCTTGTGATGTAATTCTCACAATTGTTCAAACATTAATTAGACTAAAAATGCAAGTTTAATATTTCTTCCTAACAATATACAAGAATATAAAACCAAGACAAAACAAGAAATTATATACAGGTACATGAAACACAATCTCATACATTTTAAAAACCTTACATAAAACTAATATTTGGCTAAGTTACATGTAAATGAAACGAAGGGATATTGCTATATAAACTGTGAAATTTTATGATCATAATATACTGTATAATAGATTATTTAACTTATATTTTATTTAGTGAGTAACCCAATAATTTTAAGCTCCAGTTATCATTTAGTACTTACATAACATGAAAATCACAGGCTTTCTCTGATTTCACTGCCTAATAACCATGGAAAAAAAACTGGGAATTTAATTGCTAAATGGTTAAAATTTTTAGTGGCATTGTCAATATATACAGTAAAGTGACTGAGAGGTTACTGTGTTGAGGTTCAAAAAGAAAACAGAACGTGTAATATCATTATACTGGATATGTCAAAGAACATAGGTTACTGAATTTGATGTTAAAATTATCAAATAGTATGTCTAGTTTTCATAATTTTTATTGGGTTGACAGTATATTGATATTGGTGTAGAAATAATGCTAGCATTATATAATAAATAAATATTGTTTTTTTTTAAGTAGTTCACTGTTACTAAAGAGAGTGATATGCACCTTTAGAACCAAAACTCTGAAATTGCTTATCGATTTCATTAACAATTTCAGGACATTTATTATGAATACTTGAAGGGGGATTACCAATATTAGGGAAATTGCTTTTAAGATTCAGTTCAGAAAATTTACTTCATTTCAGAAAAATTTACTATTCATTTCAGCAGATTTACTATCACTGACTTGGTTCAATTAATTTCTAAGTTCTGAAAATTTACATCCATTATCTCGTATTAATTCAGATGATTTGGTACCAAACTCAGAAAACTTTGCATTAAAATTAATTACAAATGACTCGTAATGTTTAAATGTTTACTATTTGCTATATTTAGCCATATTTAATTTGATAACACTCCAAACCAACAAGCAGCATCAAATATTCAATTACTTAGTACTCACTGTTCGCAGCTCACTGGAATTTGATGTACATAAACACTTTTCACAACTCTGCGCCTCCTGCTCTAATTTTTCCATGCTGTGTGGAAATTCTGAACACAGGTATCCTGGATCGGAAAATTTGCCACTGGCTATTGGGGCATCACAGTCATTTCCAGTTCTTCTTGTTGTCACTCCCAAGCAGTCATATTCTGTAAAATCGCTAGTTGAATCCCTCTATAACTTCTTCTGCGCTGGTATTTTGCAGCTGACTCCAAATTTTTTATGTTTTGCACTTTACTAACAGCTTCTTTCGCTGTTTTGATATCTATTCACTTATAGGTGTGTTCTAGAATGCCATGTCCTGTCATGGTTGCCATGATAGGCATCTCGGTGATTAATTAACTCTTTCTGTTGTCAGTTAATTACTACATCCTCCAACACAAAGGTTGCTGTCATTGGTAGCTAAAGAGTTTTACCTTCCCACAGTGATTAATGACTACTCCTTTACATCAGTTGAATAGTCCTATGAAATGACAACACTAACAAATGACTTTTTACTTTATATTTATTTTTCCATGAGCTCAATACTAACATTATACATGGACAAAGCACTGCACTTATTCAAAGATACTAAAGCACATGTATGTTTTGACAGTGGCAGAACCATGGAGGAAGGAATATATGGAGACAATATAAGGGACCTTCACCATACACTGGAGTGAAACCGGGTAGAGAGATGTGGGGTGGGGAGGACGCCATATTGCTAGGTCGGAGAAACACGGGAAATGGCACAAAAACTTCAATGAAATCATAATACAACTGTAGAACCGCAATTTGATAATGGATTATTATGTAACTCAACGAGACACAGCAAAAATGAAGAATAAATTTTTTTGTTATCGTGCTTAGTTCTCGAGATATACTGTCTCAAAAGTTAAGTGTTTTGAGTTGAAATTCAGAAGAAACATTTCCCCAAAATTAAATTTGATTATAAATTCCTATGTATCATGACGATACAAATCGAAAATAAAGAATAAAATTTTCGGTATCTTCTGTAGTTCGCGAGATATAATGTCTCAATTGAGTTTGTTAGGTTATGATGCAGACTCGACCAAAATAAAATTTTGTTGCACTTGCAGATTTGGTGTTTAATTTTTTTACTAATCCTTGTATTTAGATTAAAACGCGGCCTGGACCAGAATAAAAATGTCACCAAAGGCACAAGGAACTATACCTGTAACTAATTTTTGATCGTTGATATCTAGAGAACTAAGGGAGATTTCAAAAAAAAATTTACTCTTGATTTTTGATTAGTTTCGTCAATTTACATGAGAATCGTTAATCAAATAGCATCACCATGGTAATAATAGTGCTGCCCACCTCAACACACAAAATTCAATTTAAGCTACAGTTCTAGCTACAACAACATTGACAATATCTGGGTTCATAGTTCACATAGTTCATGTAGCATAAATTATCACAACTAATTTCAACATATACCTTTAGTACAATTAATTTCATCATACACTTTCAGGGTAAACTGAAACTTTAGTAAAAGCCTGCAGAATACCATATTCTCTTTTTCGCGATTTAAACATGACCCGCTTAAATTAAATTTTCAACACTTTTCTACAATAAGGATAGCTTTTTCAGGTACAAAACAGTAACATATGCTAATTGTCTACTCTACACCAACAAAAATTTGAGAACTATATGATCCTATTGAGAGCAATGATTAAATTTATAGCGAATGGCCCTAATGTTGCCTGTCAGATAGTTCAAGAATGATAATTACAATGTGACTTACTTATGAAACATCATTCTAGGTTTTTTCATACATTGTCTATTTGTGCAACCATATGCAACACAACTTGGCATTATAGAAAACTTTAGAATATTAGAAAATTAAATATTCTCAGCAGCATACACAGTGCAAACAGCCCAATGTTTTGTTACTCCTATGGCCGCTAGTGGCCGCCGCATGTGGGCACTAGGAGACGAGGTTTTTTTATGAGGTTTCACCGATTTAGCGTTATTTCGTCTCAATATATTCTTTCCTCCATGGACAGAATATGGTAAACATCTTCTGACAACTGACTCTCCTCGCTATCTGTACATGTTTAAATAGACTTCAAAGAAAGATGTAAAATGCCGAACGCTGACTGATGGTTCTCAAGCGTTAATGTTCATTAACAATAAGAAACGAACAAAAACAGTAAAAAAAATTAAAAAATCACTCAGGCATTAGAAAATAGCTTAGAATGAAAGTTATACCGTTAATATGCATTTATACACAAATTATCAACAGAAACCTCTCCAAACTGTCAGAAATTGTCCTCCAAACATCATAGCTCACGTATCAATACTTACAACTACAAAATTTAATTAAAATTTCATTCATAATACTGTTACTGGTATAATATATAATTTATACAGTTTCTTTCTATTAAACTGTTCATTTTCATGACAAATATACACAAATTCACAATTACTCACATGAAAAATATACAAATCCATAATTTATCAACTCCCATCTAGCTATAAATAATTCTGAAAATAAAATGTGTTAAAAGCGCATGGTCTGAGCGCTGTTACTAGAGGGTTAAAGAATGTGATTAGAGATGATATAAAAACTGTTATTATATATTTATCACATTTATATAATATGATATGTTCATTAAATGTGAATCAGAAATAAAAATTAAATGAATTTTTGTATTATTTACTGAAGCTTATTGAAATTAATTAAATGATTTTATCTAAGATAAACTAATTTTAAAACTAATAGCAAATATAGAGAAATTCTACAATAATTAAGTCCACACTATCATAGATGTTGATAACAACACTTTAGTTGCAAGTTCTATGAGTTTCTTGTAATATTTTACAAGATTATCAGGAATCTTCTTTACTGAATTTCAAATTATAAACATTAATTTACTAATTATGACATCTTGTGAACCATAATTCATAATTTTAGAAGTAACTCCATCTACAAGCAATTATTTTGGTAAATTCTATTCCCCAGATATGTTTCACCATTGTGGTGTAGGGAATTATCTTCGTCTGTAAATGTGTTCTTATAATTACTGTCAACAGTGCAAATTTTCATATATATATATATGCACAAAATTGTACAAACAGATACAGTAGTAATCATCACATGGCGGTCTTGAACAGCACCTCATACACTTTACCAGTATAGTTCATTGAAGCCCAAGATGAAAATTCTTTCACTACATGTTTGCACGCCACACTTGTCGCTATAGTGTTAACAACAAGTTCCAGACCGTCATGTGAGGATTATCACTATATCAGTCGGTATAGTGAGTGAATATTTGTATATACGTATGTACATAAAGATTTGTACTGTAGGTAGTAATTGTAATAACACACATGTAAAAACAGATTTATTAGAACAGTTGATGTCCTACTTCGCATATGGGGAAGAAAATAAAATTAACTTTACTACAACAGTAGTTTGTTGATGGAGTTATTTATAAAATTATTGTCCAATATCTGTAGAAATATGACCTATTATCAGATTAATATTTTTGAACCATACTTGGAATCATATTAGAATTGTGTCATGTTAAATTTGCTGCCATTATTGTTTCCAGGTGTCATCATGCCATTCCAAATCAAAATCGGCAGCAGCCTTACCCTTCTGAAATTTGTGGAAAGTCTTTTACGAAGTCAAGTACCCTTATAATGAATAAAAGAATTAATATCAGTGAGAAGCCTTATACTTGTGGAGTTTGCGGAAGATCCTTTGCAATTTCTAGTCTACTTAAAAGACATGAAAAATTTCATACAGGTGAGCGTCATCATTCTTGTGGGGATTGTGGAAAGTCTTTTGTGAGGTCTAGTGACCTTATGACACATAATAGACTCCATACAGGTGAGCGCCCTTATCCTTGTGAAGTTTGTGGAACGTCTTTCACGATTTCTAGTCACCTTAGAAGACATAAAAACGTTCATACAGGTGAGCGTCCTTATCGTTGTGTGGTTTGTGGAAAATCCTTTGCGAGATCTTGTGAACTTAGAAGACATGAAAAAGTTCATACAGGTGAGCGTCCTCATTCTTGTGGAGTTTGTGGAAAATCCTTTGCGTCTTCTAGTAACTTTATTACTCATAAAAGAATTCATACTGTCGAGCGTCCTTATTCTTGTGGAGTTTGCGGAAAGTCTTTTGTGAGGTCTAGTGATCTTATGACACATAATAGATTTCATACAGGTGAGCGCCCGTATCCTTGTGCAGTTTGTGGAAAGTCTTTTGCGATTTCTAGTCACCTTAGAAGACATGAAATCATTCATACAGGTGAGCGTCCTTATTCTTGTGTAGTTTGTCGAAAATCCTTTTTGAGTTCTTGTGAACTTAGAAGACATGAAAATGTTCATACTGGTGAGCGTCCTTATTCTTGTGGAACTTGCGGAAAGTCTTTTGTGAGGTATAGTGATCTTATGACACATAATAGATTTCATACAGGTGAGCGCCCGTATCCTTGTGCAGTTTGTGGAAGGTCTTTTGCGATTTCTAGTCACCTTAGAAGACATGAAATCATTCATACAGGTGAGCGTCCTTATTCTTGTGTAGTTTGTCGAAAATCCTTTTTGAGTTCTTGTGAACTTAGAAGACATGAAAATGTTCATACTGGTGAGCGTCCTTATTCTTGTGGAACTTGTGGAAAGTCTTTTGTGAGGTCTAGTGATCTTATGACACATAATAGATTTCATACAGGTGAGCGCCCGTATCCTTGTGCAGTTTGTGGAAAGTCTTTTGCGATTTCTAGTCACCTTAGAAGACATGAAATCATTCATACAGGTGAGCGTCCTTATTCTTGTGTAGTTTGTCGAAAATCCTTTTTGAGTTCTTGTGAACTTAGAAGACATGAAAATGTTCATACTGGTGAGCGTCCTTATTATTGTGGAGTTTGTGGAAAGTCTTTTGCGTCTTCTAATAACCTTAAAAAACATAAAAGTATTCACACAGATGAGCATTCTTATCCTTAGTTCATTTGTGGAATATTGTTTATACAATCTAGTATCCTTATAGCACATAAAAGAGTTTATAAAACTGTGCCTCCTTATACTCGTAAACATTGTGGAAAGTCATTTAAATGGTCTCGTAATCTTAGAGTGCATACAAGAATACATTTAGTTGAGCATCCTTATTTTTGTGAATTTTAAGGAAAATTGTTTACAGTGTAAAGTAGCCTCATTGCGGATAAAAGAGTACAAAACAGAGCTCATTCTTATCCTTGTAAAGTTTGAGGAAATTCATTTATGTGTTCTAATGATATTATCAAACATAAAGGTGTTCACACAGATGAGTGAAATTATGGTTGTAAACTTTGTGGAAAAAGTTTAAAGTAGTCTGACATGGTTGCAAGACAAAAGGACCTACATGAATTAGCAGCCATATACTTTAGAAGTTAGAATATTTATGATTGATTAGTCTTATACCTGCAAAAATCGCAAAAACAACTGTTAGTTCTAGCTCAAAAACTTACAATATTACAGATTAGCTTCCTTGTGATTGTGAAGTTTGTGGAAAGTTGTTTAAAGAGCAGAGCAACATTAGAATATATTATTAACAAATAAATTACGCCAAAGCAACTGAATTTTTTGTATTTTTTGATCTCCCGTACTCGTTTCATTTCTTTTGAAGCAGCATCTTCAGCGGGTTTTTTCTGTTAATTATATAGAAACATTATAAGTTGACTATGTTGTGTTTGGTACAATGGAATTATTATCTAACTTATAATCTAGTTACATTTTGTGGTCTATTGTATTTCTTTTAGCTCCATTCTCAGCATCAGTGCTTTTGCATTTTTGGTCAGAAGTGTCTTCATTATTTAGATAATGCTTGTAACAACATTGCACTGCACTATGTGTTTTTTCTTGTGAATGGTCGTTCTGTTTTATTTACTATCGAGTTTGTGTCGTTATACAGTGTTGTTTTGTTTTGATCAGTCTTACATTTGTTAGGCGGGTTTTTTCAATTGTAAATGATTGTCACTAGAGGTTTGTGGTTTTTTGTGTCCTTGCTTGTTGTGGTTTTGCCTGTGTCGATTTTTTATTATTGTTTTAGTTTCAGTGTTGTGTATAGTGTTGGGTGTGTCTGGTTTTTGTATTAATTAATTATTGCTTTCCATCTGTTAGTGGTTTTTGTATGTGATAGTTCTCTTGAAATGTTATTGTTTGTGGTTTGTCGTTGTTTATGGTGAGTATTTGCATGTCTGTGTCAGTATTTGTTGGGTGGTGGTTGTGTTCTTGTAAGTGTTCAGAAAATGTATTTTTAGAGCTCTTATGTGTTCCTTGTATCTGGTTTCAAATTTTCTGCACTTTTGTCCTATGTACTGAGCTTTGCATTCATTGGATGTTAGCCTGTACATTCCTGAGTTGTGATATTTGTTGGATTGTGTTATTTTTAATGTTTTTAGGTATTGTGTTGTCTGTTGTGAATGCTATTTTTAATCCCTGTTTTTTGAGTATATTTGCAAATTTGTATGTGTAATAGCATTCGGAACAGACAACACAATACATAAAAACATTAAAAATAACACACAATCCAATAAATATCACAACTCAGAAATATACAAGCTTACATGTAATGAATGCGAAGCTCAGTACATAGAACAAATGTGCAGAAAATTCGAAACCAGATACAAGGAACACATAAGAACTCTAAAATATAGTAACCATTCAACATTTGCAGAACACTTACAAGAACACAACCACCACCCAACAAATATTCACACACACATCCAAATACTCACCATGAACAACAACAAACCATAAATACTAACATTTCAAGAGAACTATCACATACAAAAAGCACTAACATATGGAAAAATAATAGTAAACACTCTACACAAAAAACTAATGAAATCATTTACATTTGAAAAAACCGCCTAACAAATGGATGACTGAACAAAACAAAACAACACCCCATAACGACACAAACCCGAATGTAAACCAAACACAACAACCATTCACAAGAAAAAACACACAGTGCAGTGCAAAAAGTGTAATGTTGTGACAACCACCATCTGAATAATGAAGACATTTCTCACCAAAAATGCAAAAGCACTGATGCTAAGAATGGAGCTAAAAGAAATGCAATGGACCACAAAATGTAATTAGATTATAAGTTAGATAATAATTCATTCCACTGTAGGAAACACAACATAATCAACTTATGACATTTGTACATAATTAACAGAAAAAAACGCTGAAAATGCTTCTGCAAAAGAAGTGAAACGTGAATGGGAGATCAAAAAATACAAAAAGTCAATTGCTTTGGCGTAATTTATTTGTTAATATTGTCAGCAATTGAGGAAAATAATCCACAACATCCAGATATGAGAGAATATTAATAATATCCACATGAATGACCAACTTTGTGCAGTTTATGGGAAACTGTATAATCATTCTTTTAGCTGCAAGCTGCATAAAATTATTTATACAGGCAAGCTACCTTATATTTGTGAAGTTTGTGGCCAGTGGTTTAGTTGGTCTAGTAATATCGGTGAGTAGCATTATAGCCTACTTGTAAATTTTGTTGTGATTTTTTTATGATATCACGTTACCTATTGTATAAAACAATTCTTATTATAGTGTTTAGAAAATCATTTTAGCTCTATGGTATCCTTTTAAGATGCAAAAGAAGTAGTCATATAAGTGATTTAAACTACGTTTCTGGAAAAATATCTAAGAAGACAACAAGCTACAAAACTCATTAAAAGATTTATAGGCGAGTAGCCTTATGCTTGTAATGTGTGGATTATTGTGTAAGCGGTCAAGTGAACTTGTACCTATACTGATAAGCTACCTTATTTTCATGAATATTTTGATAAATAGTTTCTGTATAGGACATAAATGTGTCCATGTAGTTTAAAAACTTTAGACTGGAGATTGTGAAAAATATTTTCAGTATCATAACACTTTAAAGAAGCCATAGATTTGAGATATCATATGCTAATAAAACTTTGTAATTATCATATGGATTATGTTGTAACCTCAAACAGCATATCATCATCTATATGTTAGCAGCCCTGAGCTTGTGAAAATCTTATAAAATAGTTTACAGTGCTTGTTGGCTTATAAACCATGTAAGATTCCATTTGACTAGGCATCAATTTCGGATATTTGAATGTTTTGTGCACACTTTCCATTAACCCTTATATCTATTAAATAATACATGCATTATTTGGTTGAAATGTTGCAGAATTCGATTACTCAGTCTAATGGAATTGTGTTAATGTTTTGTCAAATTCATTCAATTATTTTCTTAGCCTGGTAGGTATTAACGATTATATTAACAAAAATGTTTGTATGTTGTGTTACAGACATTTTATTGTTGGATTTATTGTTTTATTTTAGTTTAGTCAGAAAATGGTGAGTAAAATTAACTAATGATACTGGTGTTTTTTTTAATTATTTATAACAGTGATTAAAATATCTAAAAAAATTTGGTGTATTTCTTTATCACTATTTATACATCCAATAATTCTGTGCTCTCAATCACTTGTTTATTATCTAGTTTTTTTGTAATTGATTAAACTGTGTGTGGCTCAATTATTGTTTAAAATCGTCCGATGAAACTTCTTTATTTAATTTACCTTCTTCTATTTGTTTCGTTGATACAATAATGCCACTCTTTGAAGAGAATATTTCTGAGTTATTTTTGCACAAAAAAATATTCTTAGGATACGACCAATATGATTAGCTTTTGATTTTGAAGACATAAAACTAGATATAACCATCTTCTTTCTTTATATCTCTTGACATTTTAACTACACAAAAATATTCTAGTTGAGAAAATTTGTTGTCTCACTAACTCTGCTAAAAATATGAGTATTGATGTTAGACCCATGATTGATAAGTGTTTGTGCTAGTGTTCCTATGTGACAGATGGAATTTTTAAATTTGTTATAGTTAATGAGAGTACTATTTCTAATAATACTTTTATATTTGATTTTTGAATGTTTAGTGTTCTTTTTTATATTTAGAATTATGTTACAAGATATTTTATTTGATTCTCAATATGTAACTATGTTAATTTTCAGTTCTTGGAATTGTTAAGATTGCCATAGATCTTAATAGTCTGAAATAAGCTTCCTCTTTTTGGTCGTAGTGAAGACTATAAGAAATACTGTCCATGTATTTAAAGTTTTTTTGTTACATAAAAACTTTCATAATTTTCTGTATGTGCATCAGGTGTACTTTAAATGCAGTTTTCAATAAATAGCTTAATCAACTTCACAAAGGAGATGTGGTTTCCTACCTCCATCACCAATTTTGTAATTTTCCAACCAGTGTATATTGTACACGAGGAGATTGAACCATTGAGTATATTTAAAGTTTTCAAATCTGAAATTTTATCAGTAATGTTGCAATATATAGAACTAGGCTGTGAACAAGTTGCTAAGGTCCTGTGGATGAATCTGATGGAGGTAGAACTCTCCATTACAGTTTTTAGTGAACCATCAGGCTTCCATCAGTTTACCTCTGAAAATATATCGATATTTATCAGTAGGTCTGGCAGGTGATCTGACAAGGCTTAGCATTTATTTTGAGAGGACACAACTTTGATCCTTACGTCAGCAGTCTTTATTTTGGTTATCTATTGTTTTCTACAGCGTCTCCATGTAAATAGTGGGATGGTTTATTTCGAACATGATAGGAAAATTGTTTTCTGTTAATTTCTCCCAATTCACTCCCCACACTAATAACATTGACAAGCAATAAAACTCCCAAAAACATCTGTTATTCAGTTGGCAGCTTGAATGTGTTTGATTTCTGTATTGTAGTTCTCATACCATCTCTGAATATTTGAGGGTCAACACCCAGTTATTTTTCTGATGCATGCTTAAGTATATTTTCCAATAGGTGGAGTATTCTGGGAAGTAGCCTTCTAGTGCTGACCATTAATTAAAATCTACCATAAGGATGCTATAGATCTCTGTTATGCAACATTCTCTTGAAACATCTGAGGCAGTTAATAATGACATATGTAAAAATATCATTGGGGTGTGCTGTGGATCTACTGGTTCTTATCATCTTTTACGTATTTGCTGTGATTCAATTTCAATGATGATACTTTGTATAATTAGTTAATACATTACTTAACTATTTTATTTAGTGATAATTATTAGATTTGAAGCCTATAAATGTTAGTTTTAACAGCTGTATAACAGAAATTTATATCCAATTATATTATACTACGTGATGAATACATAGAAACAAAAGTAGGTCTTAATCAGGTTCTGTTAGATTTTTAGTGATATATTCATTGGAATTGTCAGTACACTGAAATTGAAACATTCTGTTTCTCTCTTCATTATTTTCTCCCATGAACGACATCTTGTGCGACAGTTTAATATAAATAGTTTCTTCACGCGCATTTCCTGAACTGTAAATCAGTATCTCCAGTGTTTATTGTTCGTTCTGGCTTACAGTTAGCCGACTATATATATGGATCAGTTTCTTATAATAAGGAACCCTTTTCTAGATACAGGATTCTTAAAGTGGTGGAAGCGAGTAATTATTGTTATGTGAATAAAGTAGAAAGACTTTATTATGATTGCAAGCACTGAACTCCAAAGAACTATGTTGGTCGTTGCATTTGAATGGAGTATGTATAATTCTTACTTTGTGATCATTACTTGTTCATTATATTCTTCCTATTTGTGTAAGATAATAAACAACCTATTGTTAAAAATTGTCTACTGTTGGATAACTTCAGTTTCAAAGTGTTGGGATTCTATTTAACGAACATCAACTCGCAATCTTTATGTGGTTTTCATTAGGCACCATACATCTTATACCTTGCCCTGTGAACAGTTTGGAAGAGGAAAAATAGTTACTGTATGTTGGGCCACTATTATAAGTTTACTCTTTTCTAAAACACTACAATCAGAAAAGAATATACCTGCTCAGAATAAACACTGGTGCAGGAAACGCCGCCACTTCTAAACTAAACTCTCATTTCGTTTTCATACGACCTTAATGTATTGTGAAGAAAATGGTTTTTCAGAGCGCATTACTTATCAAAACATATTTGAAAGCACATATGTGCATATAAGGACGAGGCAGTAGTTATAAAATAGCGAGTTTTTTCCCGATGAAGTATGAAGAAGCAATATCGCTAAATCTACTGTTTTCTTAAATATGGTAACAGATTTTTGTGGACACGGCAATGGATTGAACAGTATCGTCTGTGACTGCTGTTTATCTATGCTGTTGTTGGGAGCATGGAGGAAGGAAATATATGGAGACGACGCCCATACAGACACATATGTACAAAAACCTCAAGGGTGCTCTAGGATAAAAGTAACGCCGCAATCTGGTGATGGATTATTATGTAACTCGATGAGGCAAATAAAACATGAAGAATAAAATATTTTGATATGATGCTTATTTTTCGAGATATTCTGTCTCAAACGTGAAATGGTTTTGGTTGAAATTCAGAGGAAAAAATTGGTCAAAGTCAAATTTGATTCTTATTTAAAAAGACGAAGCAAATAAAAAATTAAGAATCAAAATTTTCGATATCTCGCCTAGTTCTCGAGATATACTGTCTCAAAATGAGGTGTCTTGAGTTGAAATACAGAAGAAAAATTTCGGAAAAGTCAAATTTAAATATCGCTTCTTATGTAAAACGACGAGACAAATCGAAAATAAAGAATAAATTTTTTCGATATCTTGCTTAGTTTTCGGGATATACTGGGATTGGGTTGATATGCGGCCTGGATCAAAAATTAATTCTGCCTAAGCCACAATGAATTTCATGGTGGACATGCAGAATGGATATTTCAATTTTTTTACTAAAACTTGTGGGTAGGTTGAAATGCGGCCTAGATCAGAATAAAAATAGTTATCTTATTACTATACATCGTAAGCTTAATTGGGAATACCTGGAAGCAGTTTATATCGCGATACAAGTTTTGTCACTAACTTGGTTCTCATGAAATTACTAACAGTAATAGATAAATTCTTTGTCCCTTATGGAACAACAAAACCATTTTGGTACCGACTGCATTTAGACCTAACCACAATCTCC
>JARYHS010007339.1:0-71008 GCA_031002005.1 Vandiemenella viatica
AGCTTCACAGTATCTCGACGGCCTCGTTATTGTGTTTATTATATAGGCAGGTAAATAGTGATAGAGCGGAGAGGAAAATCAAAAGCTGAGAACTGCGCAATTTTGTGCTTTAAAATGAGCACTGGTGCGACAGGACAGGCGGTAACAGCGTCAGACTGGCAGAGAGTGTGAGTGCGCAGGATGGAACAGCGACAGTGCTGGAAACTGTTAACAACAAAACTGCAAACCAGTTACTTACACCAATTTATGGACCTCTGGGAACCATTCGATTCAAACAATTTAGTTGGAGATATCATCAATCTATATTGCCTATATCTATGTATATATTTTTCTAGTTTTAGGTTAGCAGCGCTGACGTAAGCAAAACATTAACTTTCTAGTGATGGTTCCACAGTGTATACTACCTGATTTTAATCCCTTTAACGTATGCAATGCGTTTTTCTTCTAACTCCATATAACATCGTCACCATCCGATTTTTCTTCCACCATATCCATGTCCCATAATGTAGTAACATTAGAAACTTTTTTCTCGTGTGTCTGGCCAGCTCTCTCTGCTCTGGTTATTCGTCTCTGTAAGTTATTCCCGAGTCCATATTTTTGACTTGACGCTGGTTGTAACCCCAATAGCTTGTATACATACCCAGCTGGAATCATGTGTGCCCACCATTTGCTTTTCCCAGCTCTGACAGTCATAAGTACAGTTTTTTAACTATTTACACAGATACCATCCTTGAATTACGGAACACTCTCACCTCGCATTCTGAAGGACACGATTTCGAAACCCCATCCGTCATCCGCATTTGGTTTTCTTCAGATCACTCAAGGCGATTGCAGGGATGAATTTTTCAAAAGGCCATGGCCGAATTCCTTACAGTTCGTTGCCCCCTGTCCTTTCCCATCTCTAATTACGTCGACGTCGAAGAGGCGTAAAGCCATAAGGAGAAAATCTTCTGGTTTTTAATGTGAAGGCCACATTCCAATCTAACCACAACCATGAGGAAGAAAACAAAGTTCCAATTGCACACCTCTAGCTTACAGTTCCTTGTTACTTTGGCGAAATTTTTCTTCGGGTACAGGCCCCATTCAAATTTAGTCAGATCACTTTTGAGACATGATATCTCGAGAAAAAAGCGAGGTATTGAAATATATTATTTCTCACTTGCGATTTGTCTCATCGAAATACAGAAAAATCTATTATTCTGAACGGGCGCTACGTTTATCTAGAATTCCTGAATAATATCAGTGCGAATACTGGTAACTAATTAATGATTTTGATGTAAGTACTTGCGGTAACTGATTCATTCCCTGCACACTAACTCCTTTCAGAAGAACAGAAATTATTAACCTTTGGAGACAAACACAGGTCTAGCTCGTACCTCATCCACATCAGATCAAGTGAACATGATGTTTGTTTGATCCTTTTGCTACATTAATACAATAGCGAGATCGTCTGTGTTCGAGTTTAGTACTTCTATTAATACTTCTAACTTCATTTAAACTCAACATGAATTCTTCAAATTTTTAGAGGGAATCCTCTTAGACGTCGAATCATTAGAGGCGGGAAACGAAAGGGAAGGGATTAGGGCATGGCTTTATGAAGGATCCATCCCGGCATTCGCCTTGAGTGATTTGGGAAAACCATGATAAAACAGAAATCTGGATGCCCAGACAGGTATTTGAAACCGCGTCCACCCGAATGCCAAGCCAGTGCCCTATCGCTTACCCACCACTTAGTCCGTATCCAGACATTTGTGAGTGGTCAGGTAACTCACATGGAGGAAGGAATATATGGAGGCGACGCAAGAGACCTTTACCACGCACTGAAGTGAAGCCGGGTGGAGAGAGGTGGGGAGGGGGGGACGCCATATTACCCTACCCAAGAATCACCGGTAACGTGCCCAAATATATCCTGGGAACTCTACCATTACCGTGGAGCCACAATTTGATGATGGATTATTATGAACGTCGACGAAACAAATAAAAAATGAAGAATAATCTTTTTTGATATCTCACTGAATTCTCGAGATATACTTTCTCAAAGGTGAGGTGTTCTTGGTTAAAATTCAGAAAAAAAATTGACCAAAATCAAATTTAATGATGGATTCTTACGTAAGACAACGAGAAGAAAATATAACGAAGAATTCAAATTTTCGGTATTTCGCTTACTTATCGTGATATACCGTCTCAAAGGTGAGGTGTTTTTGAATGAAACGCAGAAGAAAAATTTCGAAAAAGTCAAATTTGATGATGGATTCTAATGTAACATGACGAAAAAAAAAAATCAAAAATAAACTGCATTTAAACCTAACCACAATATATATTACATTCTGCTACAAAAACAAACTTTGTGGACACACTCAGAAGTTTGTATGGCGAACTACATTACATATAACGACATTGTTTCTTTCATCACGATTCCTATTTCACACAGCACAATTTATCACAATTAATTTCATCCCACACTTTCAGTAGAAACTGCAAACGTAACGAAAGAATGCACAACTCAATCACGATGTAAACATGACCCACTTAAATTAGACTTTACAACACTCGTATAAAGTAATGGTAGTCTGTGATGTGCAAAATAGTAAGGTATGCCGATTGGCTGCACTACACCAACAAATATTTGAAAACGAAGTCATCCATTCGAGAGTTATGAATAAATCTTTAATGGTAGTAGCTAGTCTGACTGAAAACTATTGAACATTTCAGTAACAATAATTACAATCCAATTTACAAATGAAATGATATTCCAGGTTTTTTCCTATCTGTCCTATTTGTGCACCCGTATGCAACACAAGCTGGCATTATAAAAAACTTAGAACTATTACAAAATCAAATTTTTACTACATGGAGCACAATGTGGGAATGCAATATTTTGAGCTCGGTCCGCTATAACCACCGCGCATGCGCAGTAGGAACCCGGCTTCACAGATTTAAGGTCATTTCTCCTCCATATATTTCCCTCCTCCATGGTAACTCAGTGGTTAAAGCACTACTCCGCTTCCGTGGTCGAATGCCGGCAGGTGCAGGAATTTTGAGAGTTGTGTTTGATCAGATGAGCGATGGCAGGACGCTCCATGGTTCGGATTCCACGTTAAACTGTAGGTCCCAGAGGAAAGGAACTGGCCGTCCTACCTCTGACACAATGGCTTAGTATGCCTCCTTCTGGAGAATACGATAATTTATAAAATAGGTATAAAAATAATTGTTACAACTTCTCATTTTTCATCAATTTCTCATTTCATCGAAGGAGTTATCATTGGAAATTGGCGATAAAAAAGAAACGGAGTGTCCTTAAATATAATTATAGATGAGTTGATAATTTATTCACAAATCTAGATTTAGAATGTAGCTAACAGTTATTATAGTTTGAAAAAAATTAGTAGTTAGTTCAGTAAGCAATATATATATATATATATATATTTTTAAGGCAATAAATACCTAAATTTAAAAATACTTAAAAAAAACTTATTTTCCTCTTCCATACAGAAATTATTTCATATTTTTTCGACTAAGTTAGTAGCGGGAACTATTCCAGTACACTGACCACTCCACAATCACTGTGGCATGCTCTCACCGAGTAACATTATGTGAGACTTTATGGTTAAACATTGAAAATAGTTTCCCATATTAGCCTTTAATGTTCGACTGTTTTTTCGGTGTATACTCACGATTTATTTTAAAAAGCAAATATTTCTGAGATAAATTCGCTGTATTAGATCTTGTTTTATGGCGTATCTTGTTTACTCCGTTACACGGATAGAAATCTGCGTCAGTACAGAAAGCTTTAGCAACGTTGAAAATCAAAACACTTAGTAAACAACATATTAATTCGCTTTTATTTCTTAGTAAACAACATGTCCGAGAAGATGTTAGTTGTTTTATGTGTAATAAAACAGCATTTGTTAACTAGTGTTCCTGTCTATATTCACCTCCTGCTTTCTGTCACAGGGGACAGAATAGCTTACAGGCTCAAAATTTTCCTGCTTTGTTTACTTTCTTAGTCTGTCTCAAAAAAGCTTTTAAGCATGGTGGGTGAGTGGTTAACGCTCTGGCCCCGCATTAGGGAGGACGCCGGTTAAAATCCCCGTCCGAGCATCCCGATTTGGGATATCCATGGTTGACCCAAATCACTCCAGATGAATGCCGGGATGCATCCTTAAAAAGGCCATGGCCGAATTCCTTCCAGTTCCTTGTCTTTCTGGCCTCTAATGACCACGAGGTCGACGAGGCATAAAACAATAAGTAAAATAAACAAAGCTTTTATCTTAGTAACTAGAAAATTAAAACTAATGGCGATCGTAATAAATGCTGCAAATAGTTACTTCTGAAATGCTATCAACACAAGAAAATGTTATGATTATATTACTAACAGAGTTACCGGCGATGCCCAGCGTAGTTGGTATAGATTTATAAAGTTTTATAAAATTCGCGCCCACCATTTTCGGAATTAAAGCAAACCTAGATTCACCCGTCTCATACCAACAAATGAGTTCTTGAAGTTCATTTTCATGTACATTATTTTCGTTCGTCCCAAAAGATTCATGTGTATCAAGCTTCATTAATTTGGTAGTAGATAATATCTGTACTAAACTAAACGTTGATTTAGACACCAGTTCCAAAAATGGGATAGGTTGGATACTTTGATAATGAATGTCAATTTTCAGGCTACATATGACACACATTAATACATACCACAAAAATAAAAATGTATCTGTTAACACGCAGAAAATACAGATTTTGGCAATACTACGATATCCGAGTTGCTGAAATTTGATGAATTCAGTGGTTGATTCTCATAAATCACGATGAGACAAATGTAAAGTAAATAATATATATAAAGATTTTTGATATCTCGCTTAGTTCTTGAAATACTGAATGTTTAAAATCATTTATAGTTCCTTGTACTATTGGTAAAGCTATTCTTCTGGTCCAGGCCGTATTGCAACCTGACCGCTACAACTAAGAAGGAAATAAAACACCTATTGTGCATTAGATAATTATGTACGTTTCCGCGGCGGCAATGCTTGATAAAAACTTCTCGGGTTTCAAGCCGCGTCAGAATTGAGCCGTCTGGCGACGTTTCGGAAGCTTGCACTGCTTCCATTGTCAAGCCCCCGCTTAACATTACTGAAGTCTGCCGCATGGTAGTCTATTATATAGCGCCAGCAGCCGGGAACGGAGGGGAAAGCGCGTGGAGGGACGATCTAGTTAGGCCCTGCTCTCTTGGTGACGTCACTCGTATGCCCTAATATGGCTCGATTTCGTCTCGTTTGTAATAATCCAAATGCTGGCTTCCAAGCTTGGCTTAAATTGAGGCCTTGATCACGATTAATAACATTGTTGCTAAGCCTAATCTCAATAGCCTCCTTCACAACACTGTCCCAAAAGTTATTTGCGTAACAAAGGCGTGTCGTTTTGTCGAAGCACGGCTCGTGTCCGTTGTCAATGGCGTGTTCGGCTAAGGCAAATTTTTCTTTTTGTCCAAGTTTAAAATATCTGATGTGTTCTTTTCGTCTTTCATTAATTGTCCTTAAGGTTTGCCCTATATAAGAAGTGCCGCATTCACATGGAATTTTGTACACTCCAGGAGCCCGAAGATTGAGACTATCTTTCGGAGTTCGCAACAGCTGTCCAATTTTTGGCGGAGGTCGAAAAATTGAACGGATGCCCTGTTTGTTGAGTAATCTTGCTATTTTTGACGTTACTGCTCCACAGAAAGGTAGAAAGGCACGCGGCTTGTCTTGATCTCTGTCATCTGTCTTGGTTCTGTTGTGTCTTCCGATGGTTGCACGTCGGATTTCTTTAGTGCTATAACCATTGGCACGAAATACGCGTTCCAGGTGTTGCAGTTCCTCCTTTAAATGTTCATTGTCGGACACCACCTTTGCCCTATGGACAAGAGTATTGAGCACTCCCAGTTTCTGAGAAGGATGGTGAAAACTTTGAGCGTTAAGATAGCGATCGGTGTGTGTAGGTTTTCTGTAAACGTTGTGCCCTAACCTTCCATTAGGCTGCTGCCTTTGTTGAGTTGGTTAAAGAAATGAGGTTAGAACGTGACGATATTATGGTCAGCCTGGACGTTACGTCGTTGTTTACGCGTGTGCCTTTAGGGGAAACTGTTGAACTACTTAGTGAACATTTTGATCCGAAACTTGTGGAGTTATTCAGACACAGCCTCACGTCTACGTACTTTGTGTACCAGGGCGAATACTACGAGCAAACAGACGGCGTGGCTATGGGGTCCCCGTTGTCTCCCGCAGTAGCTGACTTCTACATGGAACATTTTGAGCATATAGCTCTTGACGCGGCTCCTTTAGAGCCTAAATGTTTCTACAGGTTTGTTGACGATACGTTTCTCGTGTGGTCTCATGGAATTCCGGCATTATATGAATTCGTGAACCATCTTAATGGGATTCACCCTAACATTAAATTCACGGTAGAAATCGAAAAGAATGGATCACTTCCGTTTTTAGATGTTCTAGTGCGTCGGAAGCATAATGGAAGGTTAGGGCACAACGTTTGCAGAAAACCTACACACACCGATCGCTATCTTAACGCTCAAAGTTTTCACCATCCTTCTCAGAAACTGGGAGTGCTCAATACTCTTGTCCATAGGGCAAAGGTGGTGTCCGACAATGAACATTTAAAGGAGGAACTGCAACACCTGGAACGCGTATTTCGTGCCAATGGTTATAGCACTAAAGAAATCCGACGTGCAACCATCGGAAGACACAACAGAACCAAGACAGATGACAGAGATCAAGACAAGCCGCGTGCCTTTCTACCTTTCTGTGGAGCAGTAACGTCAAAAATAGCAAGATTACTCAACAAACAGGGCATCCGTTCAATTTTTCGACCTCCGCCAAAAATTGGACATCTGTTGCGAACTCCGAAAGATAGTCTCAATCTTCGGGCTCCTGGAGTGTACAGAATTCCATGTGAATGCGGCACTTCTTATATAGGGTAAACCTTAAGGACAATTAATGAAAGACGAAAAGAACACATCAGATATTTTAAACTTGGACAAAAAGAAAAATTTGCCTTAGCCGAACACGCCATTGACAACGGACACGAGCCGTGCTTCGACAAAACGACACGCCTTTGTTACGCAAATAACTTTTGGGACAGTGTTGTGAAGGAGGCTATTGAGATTAGGCTTAGCAACAATGTTATTAATCGTGATCAAGGCCTCAATTTAAGCCAAGCTTGGAAGCCAGCATTTGGATTATTACAAACGAGACGGAATCGAGCCATATTAGGGCATACGAGTGACCCGATCGTTACGTCACCAAGCGAGCAGGGCCTAACTAGATCGCCCCTCCAGGCGCTTTCCCCTTCGTTCCCGGCTGCTGTCGCTATATAATAAACTACCGTGCGGCAGACTTCAGTAATGTTAAGCGGGGGCTTGACAATGGAAGCAGTGCAAGCTTCCGAAACGTTGCCAGACGGCTCAATTCTGACGCGGCTTGAAACCCGAGAAGCTTTTATCTACCTATTGTGCTTGTTCATCGTGTAATTCCTAGTGCAAATTTTTTTCTGGTTCAGACAGCATGTCATCCTAACGCCTCAATTTGGAGATATAGGGGAGAGTGGGGGAAATACACGCACCTAAGGAAAAATCGATTTAAATTGTTCATTATATCATTATATATGTACCAAAACAAATGTATACCTTACTATGGTAATTTCTCGATATATTCCAAATGATGGAATATAATTATGAACATTACCTTAATTTTTATGATTAAAATAAAAAAAAAGTTCAAATGCGTGGTATTCCCCACCCCGTAGGCTAATGAGACGCATGATATTATGGGGTAATAACATACAATACAAACATTGCATAAAATGGAAAATACATGCTATTTTTATTTTCTGTTAGTTTATTTTATTAATTACATGTACTAAAAAGTACACTATTGAGGAAAATAATGATGTTGTGTAAACTTTTTTTTATAGGCATGAAAAGAGTGCATTTTCTTATATAGGAAAAATCACACTTGTAATGTTTTGAAATGTTCCAGCCATTACATTCTTCATGGCTCTACCTAATACCCAAAACACATCGGTACCCTAGTTCTCCATCTTTCCCTTGGTAATTGGTATTTTTCATTTTCATTCTTGTACGCAGAATAGCTTCGACAATCCCATACTTCTCTTATTTTTCTTCCTGATTGTGGCATCATGACCCTTATGAAGCTCCTCTTTGGTCCATTTTACTTTCTGGGTTTTTCTTTTATAATATATAGTAATTTGAAGTATAAAAAAACTCGTTGGAATTGAAAATATAACCAACTAGTTTTATTATGAAGGGTTAATGCCACGCGCTTGAATAGTCGCGTGCCAGTACCCCAAAGTGAGTTCGAGGACTAAACTAAGCACAACTCGGGTCTTAGTTCAAATTCCTCGACAGATCTACAACTAAATGAAAGGTTACATGTAGGGCTAGTAGTTGATATTCAAAAAATTACATTAAAGCAACTTATGGTAGCACTTACCTTGTAAAATATAGCTGACTAAAGTTACATCAAACATATTGAAAATAAACCTCACTTTAATACCGCCACAACGCAATTAGAAAATGTCTGAAGTGTGTGGCACTGTAGTTGTTATCACTGCCAGAAGGGTTTAGCACCAACTGGGCAAAGCCCGCGCAATTCAAAATGCGTAATTCAGCCTGTGTGTAATTATCCGCATGCCTGTATTTCCCCCGTTCTCCCCTAATGTCTCGTGTAATAAGAGAGGTGTCAAAAAAAAAAAAAGGTTTTCTTTACTTGTGATTTGTCTCATCGAGTTACATAAGAATTTCTCATCTATGGCATTGGTGAATTTTTTTTTGCACCTGGCAACATGTCAACATAACCACCACAATTTTGGGGTACGATATCTGTAGAATTAAGAGAGGTATAAAAATGTATTCTTTACTTTTGATTTGTCTCGTCGAGATATATACGAATTTGACCATAAATTTTATCAAATATTAGTGACTTGGATATCGTAGAATCCCTCAGATTGAATGAATTTTCGGAATTTGAAAGCTTGTGGTCGAAGTTAAAATTTAAGGTACTATATTATTAATTACCTGAAAATTTCTGAGTCGATTTTGACTGAGTTTTAACAGTATCAACATTATGTTCGTCTCAGTATACTTTCTCAACCGCATCTGTAGCTGAAAAGTTTACTACATCTAGCGAGACATGAAAGAATAGTTTCTTTTGATTTGCCTCATGGAGTTATAAATTGCGACACCATCGTTAAGAAACATCATTAGCCCCTACTACAGTACTAAGCAACGTTAGATTATGTCAGAAACTCAAATTTGATTCAATTGCGAAGTGTATGAATGTACTTTTTGCTCGAAACGCCAGATATTTCAACTCCGCATATTCAACCTTTTATAAAAATATCAAAAGTCAATCCAGAATAACACTAATGCTTATGACCAGAGACATTGTAGTTGTACTGCCAGAGATCGAGGCGAAAGAAAATCTCTGTTGTTTCTTCGTTATTACTTTCTAGCATTCAATAAGGCCATCTGTGGTGTTTAAAAACTAAATCTCCTCAGTTAAAGGAAATAATATTTCTAGTTTTGTTTAGCGTGGAGTTTGCAACATAGGTATTCCTATTAAATACTATTGATGCTTTCATTATAGGTTATCGTCAGAAACATTGTTGTTGCGTGCTATGTGCGAAGTATGTCTTTGATATTTATCACCACATATTAAGAATTTTATTTAATACTGCAGCATTATGTAACGTAGAATCAGAAGACATACCAAACAACTGAACTGAGATTCTAAGCTTTAAAACGGTGAAAACGCCAATGAAATCTGCTGAGTAGTTTCTGAGTTTTTATATCACAAGTTAATCCTTTTTTCGTTTTATGGATATTGATAGAACACTTTTTTATATATATGTATTAATACTGTTATATTGAAACTGCTGTCACTTGACTATGCGTTGCATCCTGGTGGACGCTCAGCTGCTGTATGCAGTATGTTACATTAGGAGTTTAACGATTGTACACGAGTGGCAACGCGGCGTTACAGAGTCGCTACCCAGTCTGAAAACGCATAATAAGGGAGCCGAGTGACATTTAAAGACCCTCGCGCCAGCTTTTCCATGGGCGCGTTGATTGTATTTGTAGCAGGCACTATTTTCACGGCAGATGGTAAGACTGACTGCCACGCATTATTTGCAGTAGGCAGCTGAGTTCTTGTTTCTAATAGCTGAAAAATGTTCAGTAATAACCTTTGAAATTTTCTACATTTCAGTGATTATGAACTGTTATAAATCAATCTTTTGTTTAATGAATTATTGTTCTAGAGTGATATTTACCCGCGCGGTAACGTTACCATTATACATACTTCCTGCAGACTGGGAAGAAAGTGTATAACGCGAGATCATTAATTTTGTCTCTATCCACTTCGATCTTGAGCGCCGGTGGTACAGCGTGAAAAATTGTAAGAGAAAAAGAGGTTTCGACGAATGACTTTCAATTGTACTGAGATATGCACAAACTAAAAATATTAAAACTTTGAATCCCTATATGATAGGTGAAGAATCTCAAGTACAACTGGAAATTTTTTAGGAAAAACTTGTAAATATACGAATGACTTACTCGCCTGAGTTAAAAAAGTAAAGAAAAGCTTAAATACCTAAATACATAATGATTGCTTTATAAAATTTATATTCATTATTATGGTCATTTCAGCTCATTTTCGTTTCAGGAAAGTAATTGTAATGGGTAAAAAAATACAACAGCAATAAAATATCTTCTTTTGTAAAGGGAAAAGGATTCGTTCAACAGGAGCCTTAAAAAATAGTTAATTAATGGCTGAAAATGAGAGACCCTATTAATCATATTTTCTTCAGAACAGTGCACAAAGAACTGATAGACCTCCGTTATATCAGATGAATATTTGTTCTGTCTATAAATGAACATTATCATGATGACATCTCAACATGTAAGATAAATGACAGGATATTGTTATAGGAGAGGTAAGTGGAGATTGCCGCTAACCAATAAAAAATAATGATTTATAGGTTATAGATAATTTTTATTTGAAATGTGTTGAAATCATATAGTTAATAGTAAATAAACAGCTCTTCAAACATCAGTTACTGTAGGATAGTTAATACTGTAACTATATACCACCAATATTCAAAATACAAAACATAAACTGATAAGCATTATGACATCTGTTTCCTACTACTTGAAGAAAATGCAACTTATTTGAAATTATGACTGTAATGAATTTAAAATATAACATTTAAAATAAAATAAGAAGTGACTCTTTTAAGTTATAAAGATAAATAGACTATCATTTTCAGTCTATTATAAAAATAATATTTATCAGAGTTCCAACATCAACACCATCAACATTATAGATCCTGCCATTTGACATCTTACTATCAAATCCATTTTATAACGAATCAGAAAATGTACATATAAAGCTAATACAAAAAATACATATATAAAAAATAATTATTCTTTAAAACAACTGACACTATAATAAACGTTAAAATAATATGAATGATACAATTTTTTATTCTCTGATACCATGAAAGAACAACTGTAATAATGGACAGATTAATAATCAATAGTAACATCACTTATTACAACAGATAATACTACAAATTACCACAAAAACAATAAAGTAAATCCAAAGAAGATGACAGCCATGTTAAACAACTAATATTTCAAAGCTTAAAAATATTTAATAGAATATAAGGGGAAAGAAATTGTCCAAATAATATAAAAACAAAATGAAGGTATCTCCGATTCCTTTAAAGACATCTGATTGACTTTTGACTATATGAAGCTGGAAAAATAAATAAGTTAAACATAACAAACTCTTAAGTGCCTTTAAGTCTTTCTGGCCTGTGAAACGATTTTCCACCTATACAGGAACTTGTATGGGTACTGGAAAAATATTTGAATTATTTTAAAGTCACTCTCATTTCATATTTAAATATAGGTAACAAACATATTTTTCAATAAGTCCATAGTGAGAACACAATTTTCTAGGTAATTGACTTTTCACCGGTATTTCTTCAAATGTATTTTAAATAATCAAAACAAGTAAAAGATTCTCAATATACTTTACAATAAACGACATGTAAATGAATGATATACTATATGTGGTTAAAGATACCAAGCCATAATAGGTTTGACAAAAATTCTACAAGAAAATTGTCACAAAAAAATTGTCTACTACTATACATGACTTTACTAACGATCGGAAGAAAATCGATGAATCAGAAAACTGTACAATATTACAAGGTCCTGTAAGATATTTCAACCTAAACTTCACAAGAAAGTAGGCACTACTATGAATGAATTGCCGAATTGCCGTGATGTTTTTTTAAGATCCCAAGATCGTGTGAAAAATATTCCAATATCTCAGAAACAATTATAATTTCAATCAAATTAATTAATGCTTTCCAAAATCCCTAATTCTCATAAAACATTTTCCATAATATCACAAGAGAACGGTGGTCTACTGAGTTAATTGGCTAATGACATTTAAGACTCGAAATGTTTTTAAATATTTTTCTTCTGACATCACAAGAAAACGGGCGTTTGCCAAAATGAATCCATTGACGACAGTTAAGGTATGCAAATAATTATCCATAAATATCACAAAAATAAGGATTTGACGAAAATCAATTGACTAAGAGAAATTCAGATGTACAGGCACTAACTGTTCTACAGAAAAAGTAAAAGTAAATTGAAATTCTCATTAATTAAACTGGTAGTTATATTTAGCACTCCCAGATAATGTAAAAGACTTTCCACAAACGCTACCTGAGTCTTGATGTTAAACTAAATGAATTCGCTGATGACTTTTAAAATACCTCAACAGTGCAAATGATTCCCACAAATATCACAAGAAAACTAACGTTTACCCAAATGAATTCTCTTATGTTTCTTTAGGTTCCCATTGAGTGTAAATGATTTTCCACAAACTTCGCAAGAAAACTGGCGTATACCTAAATGAATCAGCTGATGACTTTTAAGATGCCCAGACTGTGTAAATGACTTTCCACAAACGTCACAAGAAAATGGGCGATCTCCTAAATGAATCCGCTGATGGTGTTTCAGATGCATAGCTGATGTAAACAATTGACTACAAACATCACAAGCAAATGGACGTTCAGCAAAATGAATCCGCTGGTGTTTTTTAAGATTCCCAGACATTATAAATGATTTCCCACAAACGTCGCAAGAAAAACGGCGTTCACCTGAATGAAACCGTTGATGACTTTGAGACTACCTTGACAATGGAAAAGATTTACCACAAATGTCACAAAAAAATGGGCGTAAGCCCAAATGAATTCGATAATGAATGTTTCGATGCCCAGACTGTTTAAAAGTTTTTCCACAACTGTCACAAGAAAATGGGCGCTCATCCGAATGCATTCGCTTGTGCCTTTTAGAGCCTTAGAATGGGTAAATGATTTACTACAAACATCGCAAGGAAATGGGCGTACACCTGAATGAATCCGCTGATGATATTTAAGACTTCGAGACTGTGTAAAAGACTTTCTACATATATCGCAAGAAAATTGGCGTTCCCTAATTTGAATCCTCTTGTGACATTCAAGAGTAGAATCATTTGTGAATGAAATAGCACGAACATTAGAAGAACATGGGTATTGAGCCAAATTACGCCCATGGTGCCTTTTAGAATCCTCAAAAATTTTAAATGAATTTTTGCTCATTTCATTAAAAAATGTGGCATAATCTTTCTCATTAGTTTTAAGACTGCAGCGCGATATACACGATTTCTCATGTAATTCACACATTGTTGATAGTTCATCTGATTTACACCTCTTATAGCGATTTTCGTTGTTAAAGGAATTACTATGGTTACAGAAAGTGACTAGTTCTTCCTCTATTCTGTTGGTTTTAAGCACAGCAATAGGAAGTTGCTGCCTGTAAGCGTAATTTCCTTCTTTGCAGTCACAATAACCCCTAGAAACAGAAAATCATAGATATTACTATATGGCGACAATTCTTATATTAGAGAAGTATATTTATTTACAACTCTTTGGTGTGTTTCCTGCTTTAAAGGTATTAGACGAATACATTTATCGTATACTTCATTTTTGTAAGCAGTAGTATACTTTTGTAGTGGTAGTGTGCCTTATTTTTTGCTAATGAGTATGGTGTTCCCTGAAATAAGTAGCTAAACATTTTCAAAATAAAGAATTCAAACGTCTGGTCAAAAATATGTTTTCATAAAAAAAATGAAGAGTAGCAAGTAGCATTACAGGAAAAATGATGAAACGTCTACCAACATCGTCCACACTGGAAACAAAAATAGTATTATAATCTATCACGAATTTATAATGCTATGGATCTGGTAAAACAAAAAACTACAGAGATAAGAAACATTAATGACAGCAAACATTTTTAACTCTCTAAAAAAAATAACAGAAATCAGTAAGTTCAATTCATAAGTGCTCAATAAACACACAGCAGACTTATTTAGAATAATACATCTCTCTAAACAGAGAGGTTTATTTTATTATTAAACTCAAGAATATAAATCACAAAACAAATGCAAAAATTTCACCCAGTTCCTACAGACAGTGCTTTTAGAAAAAGTAAATTACTTTAAAAAAAAAAATCTTAAAGATCTGCAAATAAAGACAATCAGCAACTAATTTTTTTACTGAAAGTTATTACAAAATAGAAATTTGATACAAGTACATGCAAGATAAAAATAAAGAAATAATTATCATTAACTATAAAAAAGAAATATTGCGCTGGCTTATTTTGTATCTAGATCTTATTTCAGAAATGATTGATCACAAAAATAGGTCTTGACATACTACACTGACTATCCAAAGGCATTTTGGAATGTCAGTTGTATTCTCCTAGGTTGAAATATACTCTTGACGGTAATGACATCACATTATATGAATGTAGGACTGGAATCAAGCAGCCCACATTAAGTTGGAGACCACTCAAGAAAATCAACTTAATGACAGACGTTATACATGGACATATACTATCTTCTAGAATCTTCAACTTATATCCTGAAGCCAATATTCAGTATACCTAGGAAAAAGCTGATGAAGTAAACATGATAAATGGCAAATAGATAAAAAAGATCCACTAAAGATTTGTCACTGTGATCTTCATGTACAGCTCAGAGGATCATCAGTTTCTTCCAGAAAGAATTAACACAGCTAAATATATGAGCTTGGGAACGATCTTCAAAATCAACGTGGTAAAGAGCTAAGATAGGAATGCATTGTGTAATGTAGCGACTTCGATTATGCAGTCCCTAGAGAGAAGAGATATGTTACAAGCAATTGGTATCACTAAGGCGTATATCTAAATACGCTGTAGTTCTGTGCATTATGTCCAACGACTTTTCCAATGAATGGATTTCATCCCTGAGGATCGAATCTGGTTGGACTGAAAAATATGTATCTGCTATAATTTGCTTTGATTCGAAATATATTCTCCATGAACTTATTTAACCTTCGGAATATGTGTACAGGACGGATGTTCCCAAAATTTGTAACTCACATCTCTTAGTTTTTCATTAGCAAAGGCACACCATAGTGATATGTGTATTGTTTTGGAGAAATACAAAAATTTGTATAATACTTCAAGTATTGATCATATTTTTGGTGCTGTTGGTGCATAATATTCGCATTTTAATTTAAACTTTTTATGAAGATGAGTACTTGACGATTCAATTTTCATTTGTCTATTACCTATAGACAAGTGCAATAGATTTCAACTTATTTTGTAACTAATCTACTGGCTTCTACACGCTATATCTGTTGGTGCTTATTTTCCGCCTTTAGTACTTAAGTCTCGCCTCTTCCATAATAACAAATTGGACCATAAAACTGATAGGAACATCAAAACGGTACAAACTTTAATGAAAAACTAATTTTCAAATTGAATGTGTTCAGCATTTTACAAGTTCCGCATCTATTACTACGTCGAGCTTTTTTGTATTTAATTCTTACAGGAATATCCACTATGTCCGATTACCTGAAACGTACATCGCCTCAGCTATGTGTTAGAGACTTAATCACCAGTCATCCAATACCATATTGTTACAAATTCTCGATGTTTATAACATTTCCAAGCAAACCACGACGAACTCTGAAGACAAGAAATTAAATGTGCTAATCTAAAGCAGAACATTAACTAAAAGATAACAACTTTGAAACACAGAGATATTAAAAAATTACTCGGCATGGTTCGTTACAGAAATCCCACATCCAAAAACCACTACCACAGCGTCATCATAACAGTAACTGCACGAAATAATATCATCTGACGTTAAAGTGGCAGGAAAAAGATGGGCAATAGCCTCAGTGACTTCCACACTTTGGCTTTAACACTGTACTGCAGGGCGTGCCTGTTCTAAATTGAATAAACTAAGTCACTCTGAGGTCCACAGAACATGTAGAATCATCAGAGGATTCCTGAAACAGTCATCTGTGGAAATTGTGGTAATATTGTCTGGCATGGCCACAGCAGACGTATTATGTTAGGAAGTAGTTCCTGACTACACTACGATCCAAGTGGAATCTTCTCACACTTCAAAGTCGCTGCAATGATCACCAAGCAGGTAGAAAATGTGAGCCTCGAAAAACTGACGGGATCAAGCCGAAAATTGGTCTGCCATCTAAACAACCATGGCTCATACAGCAATAAGTAACAGACATACTTGGCTCATAGTGATACTTTTCTCTCATTGATTTATGCCTCAACGACGGGAAGGTCATCAGCAGGGAGGAAGGAATATATGGAGACGACTCAAGGGACCTTCACCACGCACTGGAGTGAAGCTGGGTAGAGAGAGTGGGGTGGGTAGGCCATCATATTGGTCGGCCATAGAAACACGGGTAATAGGCACAAAACAATCGTGGCACCGCAATTTGATGATGGATTATTATGGGACAGATAAAAAATGAAGAGTAAATTTTTTTATATATATCATGCTTACTTCTCGAGATATACTCTCAACAGTGAGGAGTTTCGTGTTGAAATTCAGAATAACAATTCCCCTAAGGTCAAATTTGATGATAGATTCTTATGTAACACTACGAGACATATCGAAAGTGAAGAATACATTTTTTCGATTTCTCGCTTAGATCTCGAGAAATGCTTTCTCCAAAATGGGGTGGTTAGGTTAGGTTAAGTCATGTTTAGAACTTTCTTTTTTTTTAAAAAAAAATGAACGCTTCAAAAGACCTCATAGCTTCTGAGCTTGTACTGATATTGTACTTATTGGCCAATGTAACTTTGCTAGCAACATTCAGTGCATTTATCTTTTACACTACATCAAAAGTCAGAAGCTTAGATGGGAGTAGTTTACATCGCGATGATATACGTTGTGTCACTAAGATGGTGCTCATGAAATTAGTAACAACTATTAATAAATAAATTGTTTGTACCCTTCTGGTAAACGCAGCATTTCAACCTACCCACATTTCCATTAATATTGCCACTTGAAAATCAAACAATTTGGACACACCTTAAACACATGAAACGCATCGCAACTACATTTCGGGTAACAACAATGTTTGCTTCATCAAGTTTAGTAGTTCATACAGCACAAATTATCACAATTAATTTCATTGTAAACTTTCAGTGTCAACTGAAACTGGATAAAGCATGTATACTCCTATATCACAAAGTAAACTTGACCCGATTAAATTAGACTTTCAGCACTTGTTTACTATGTAGCCTAGCCTTTTAGGTGCAAAGTAGTAACATATGCTGACCAGCTACACTATGCCAACAAACATTTGAGAATGACATCATCCTATTGAGAGCAATGAATACATTTATAGCGTTAGTCTCTGATCTGAAGTGTTACCTATCTAACACTTCAAGGGTGATAGTTACAATGTAATTCAGTTACAACACGTTATTCCAGGTTGTTTCCTATCTTGTCTGTTTGTGCAACTGTATGCAACACAACTTTGCAGTATAAAAAACTTTGAAATATTAGAAAATGAAATGTTCACAGCAGTAGGCACAGTGCAAACAGCCCAACGTTTTGTGGTGATTCCTATGGCCACCGCACATGCGCAGTACGAAACGTTATTCCAGGTTGTTTCCAATCTTGTCTTTTGTGCAACTATATGCAACACGACTTGGCAGTATAAAAAACTTTGAAATATTAGAAAATGAAATGTTCACAGCAGTAGGCACAGTGCAAACAGCGCAACATTTTGTGGTGATTCCTATGGCCACCGCACATGCGCAGTAGGAGCAGAGGTTTTTTTTTTTATAAGGTTTCACAGATTTAGTATTATTTCATCTACATATATTCCTTCCTCCATGGTCATCAGAGGCAGGAAATGACTAGGACCAAGGATGGGATGGAATCAAATTGTGGCCTTTTTAAAGAAACAAACCAGGCATTAAATTGGATTGATTTCGAGAAACAACTGAAACAGAAATCTGGATGGACAGATGGGAATTTGAACCTGGGAGAACATACAGATACCACGTGTGCCTGTAGCGAGGCCCAACCCATACTTTACTTGCTCTTACGTTAACAATATGGAATCAACATATCCCAGTCACAGCCCATCTGATCGGTGACAGAGCCATCACATTGGTGAAAAAATTATTTTTGTTATTTGAAAGACAATAATAAATTTATTAAATGTAAAGGCTTTTCTGTGCCATGTATAGAAATTCTTACACTACCCTCACAGTATAAAACTTGCACATCAGTGGTAGTGGCATTCCAGGCTTCCCTTAATAATCATGCTATAATAAGTCAGCTAGTTAAATGTTGGTGTTATATCCAATACTGACCATTCAAAAAATAACAAAAACTGCCTTAAAAAACGCAGTAAAAATTTTAAAATATGTTTATTCCTAGCTTAGAAGAAAATAAATCTAAATATACAATACTTTACATTACTGTTATTGAAATTTTAACATTAATCAGTTATTTCTGGAATCAGTGAAAGCTTGTGCTTTGTGGGCAGCCTGCCATCGCAGGAACGATTTACAGCACTTTAGATAACTATGTACAATTTTGCAGCAGCAATGCTGTATAAAAATTCTCAGGTTTCAAGCCACGTCAAAATTAAATCGTTCGGATTCCAGACAATTCAATTTTGACGGATTGAAACACAAGAAGCTTTTACTGGACTTCATTTGATTTTCCATATGGCACAAATAGTGTATATGGAAATTCCGATTATTTACAGTGTATATGAAGCAGAAATTGTTTCTGCGGGGGAACGTTTAGCAAAACAAATTAAATCATATTTTAATGTGGATTGGCATTTTGGTAGTCTAGAATATCTCAGACTCTACAGTGTCGGCTGGCAAAATATGATAAATGCTTCCAATTAATCTAATGTATTATTGTCATTCCTTATCATCATTTTTTTCTTACCATGGCTGGCACTGACTCAAAAATAACTGAATAATATTAAAATTTCAATAACAGTAATATAAAGTACTGTCTATTTAAATTTACTGTCTTCTAAACAAGGAAAAAACATATTTTAAAATAATTTTTGGTATATTTTTAGTAGCTATTAGTTTTTTTGTAAGAAATTACTATTAAAATTTTTGTGGTATTTTAGTTTGTTTGGAATGTTAAATATGGTTTGGCATTCGAAACACGTTAGCTCTAATTTGTTCAAGTTTATGAGTATGCTGTTCATCATTCCTTTTGAAATTGTGGTTGTATTTCGTTCCCTGTTTCTTTTAAAAAATCCCTTTCGGCAATAGTTTCATCTAAATGGCACTATCTGACACTGAGCAGCGTGTTTAGAAGACCTATCCATATTTAAATCCAACGTGAAATATAGTACCACTAAAAACTAAATACAGCCAATATTTTAAAAGATATATGGGCAGTGTGATCACAACTTGCAATAATGAGAGCTTATAAAAAATTTTATCTGATGTAATGAAACATCAGGAATAAAGTAATGTTTACCAGTTTGGCTTGAAACACTAGAAATTATTAAATAGCCCACACAACGAGGAAGCTCTCACAGAATTATGAGGTTACATTGTCTGTCCAACAACCAGTTTTTAACCTAGGGGTGGACATTCCACAACCAACTAAAGATAATAAATAGATGGGTAATTATGGGCGATTACAGCGAAGGTGCAGTGAAAGGTGTGAAGGAATAGTTTGATCTGATCTTAACATAATAAATGCAGTCAAATAGAGACATAATTCCAATTTTCTTTAAGAATGTGCATATTGAGCTTAATTTCACAATCCCAGTTCAGCGATATGATTTTTCCAATATTTCAATTCTCGAATTGAGTAGCTTCTAAGAAATTCATAGGATCTCAATCAGATTGATTTATTTTATGTATATAAACTGTGATATAAACTTCCTAATGAAATAGCAATGTCATACACCTAATCACATATGTAGCGTGTTTCATGGTAAACATTTCAACCGTGAGAAACATCTGACAGACAATGTTATATGGATATGCCAAAATTTTTAATTAACTCCCGTCAAAAATAATTTTTGGATCTCTGTACAATTTTTTATAACTGATCATTTTGTAGGTATACCCATCTAATTACAAAAATTAATTAAAATCAGTTCACAATCGGCGAAGATATCTCTTAATATACATAAAAAAACATTTGAGTTACAAAACTCTCCATTTTTTGTCATTAAAAAAAGAGAATCAAGCTGAAATGAACAAGAGATTCCAATATTATATATTGTTCTGAGTTATTTCCGTCATTCTGATCCAGCTTCATATCACATTTTACTTTAGAAGAGAAGGCATCCCACTTTCCCATAATACTAAATAAGAAGAGAAATCACAAACAATAAAACAAGTGGTTTATTCCAGCAATATATTTTCCCTATCAAGTTTTTTTAAATTTAATGTTGACTAAAATAAAATGATTTTTTTTAAATTTTACTTTCAATATTTATGATAAAATACTAACTTTAATAAATAATAAGATATAGTAATAGTTCTCACATATTTAAATTTTTTGTGGATTATCTGTGTGGTTTATACTATTGGAACTCTACAAAAGAGATTTAATAACAAAGGAATGTATAAATAAAAAAACAAGCAAAATAGCTGAGCAAAGGAAGTATTAATATAGCTGCCACATGGCTGAATTTAACTACGCTGAGGTTATCTCCACATATGATCCTCCCTTTGCTAAATGTTCATTACCTTCATCCACTTAATGATCTTGTTCTCATGAGATACTCCCTCGTGAAAATTAAGGTAGCTTCTTGTACCGTCTGAAAATATTCATCATTCTCCATCATTATAGCCGGGATTCTTGACAAGTAGTTGGTCATTATATTCTCCTTTCCTATTGTGAAATTAAAATTCTTGCAGCAATAGCGCTCAACAGGTTAACCTTCTATATGTTCATTAAAAATAAAAATGCTCTATATGTATGATCACCTTTTTGCCAAGAAAAGATAACTTCTGTAGACTAACAATTAGGGCTACTACTTCATTCTCCGTGATCGCAATATCCCATTTCGTGTGCATTTAACATTCCTTTTGTCCATCTATTTCCACTTTTTGGAAAATTTTTGGTCGAAGGCCACAGTGAGAACTATTAGTTGCCAGGCAAAGAATCCAACTCCAAGGATTCTTTTTTGTGACAAATCCTTTTTGATGTTCTGGAAATCCTACACAGACTCTTTCGTCCAGTTCCAGATTACATTCTTTTGTTCCAATCTTCTCAAGTTGGTGTTATTCAATTGTTGTTCTGGTAAAATCTTCCGATAATAGCACATAGCCCCCCAAAAGTCTTCAGTTAAATCTTATTGGTGGGTCGCCCTCGATGGCTTCTAGCATTGAGTCGTAGACCAAAATTCCTTCAGGAGTAATGATATGATACGATTATATTGTTAACATTACCTGCACTTTATCTCTTATTTCACTGCTCACTACTTGATATATAGTTCTAATGAAAGGGGGCACAGAATAATTCAGTCCAAATGTAAGCACCTGAAGGCGGTATACTTCCTTGAGTCTTTATGACTGGGTATCCCAATTAGACGAAGTAAGGTCTAGATACGATAAATATCTCACTCCAAGGAACTTTTGTAATATATCTTCCAGTCTCTCGAAGTGATCCCTCTCAGTTATCAAAATTTTATTTATGGCTCTAGCATCTACCATAACACTAATCTAATAGATTGGTTGGCCTTGATCTCCACTTCTAGCGGGCTAGCAAACTTGCTTTGTGACATTTCTATGATTCCCAATTTTCCACGCGCTCTAACTCTTTTCTTACTTTGTTTCACTTCGTAAACAGAATTGCGAAGGGTTTTATGGAGAAAGGCTTCCTTCCTTTACTCTGAACTGTCCCGGTTTGTCAGCAAAAATGTTTTTGAAATCCTCTTGAATGTCCAGTGGGCATACTTCGAATCCTCCACCCTCTATGATATCAGACTCCTTTTGTTCTTTTTTTCCTCTGTTCTTGTCAACTTCTTCCTCTCTCTCTACCGATGGCCTCATCCTCCTCCGGGAATGTCTTCAACTTCAGTGTAGTTAACTTTGATTCCTGTAAATCCTTCTCTGTTTGTCAATGGAACTAATTTTCCACCCCAGATTCAACCATTCTGAATGGAGGACACATTGGACTGGTTCATCTGTTGCCTTGCACATGCATTCATATTCTCCCAAAGTGTCATCCTCTTCTTCTCTATTGTAGTCATTATCTGCTTCTCTTTTTTCTTTATCTGCTCCCTCCATTGCTACCCCTTCCTTGATTCTTACCACATTTGTTGAATGAGAATTCTTTTCCCTTCACTTTGCTCTTCTCAATTCCCTGACTTCTCCTGTAGGAGTGTCGCTGTTATTTCTGATTATCATCATTCCTATCACTGAATGTATAACACCTTCCATCATAGCTCCCTTCACAAATGGGATATTCTTCCTCTTCACAACTGGACATTCCTCCTTTTTCTAACCTTTCTCAACTAGGCCTTCCTTCGTTTGAATGTGGACTCTCGTTCACTTCGAAATAGGTTATACGTGCCTTACTATTACTTCCTACGCCTTCTCTGGGTAAATCATCTTCAATCCTTATGACAGAATCACCTGTTCTCTTGCAGTTTTGCCAAAATTCTTCGATTTCTGCCAACATACAATTCGAATCAACTACACCACATTCCAGACAAGGGAATTCGTGGTCTTTTCAGATCTAATAAAGTCAACACCTCTTTTTGTAGTCACTCGTTGCCCTTTCTGTAGGAGCGTTGGTTTCATTTTCCTCTCTGCTACCGGTTCTCTGTGTGGTCCAACAGCTTGTTCTGCCCCTGGCTGGACCAAAACAGTGGCAGTTTCCAGTTTCTTGCTTTCCCTTGAACGGATTGCTAGTCGCCTGCTCTCTCTGTGCTGGTTCCTCTCTCTACATCGACCTCTGTATAGTCCTTGTTCAAGCCAAGTTAAAATTACTTCTACTACAGTCCCAGTTTTTTCATCTCCTCTTCAAATAGTTTTGCCCACAATTACGTTTATCTCTTTGATTATTGTAGGCATCTCTCCTTCATCTCTTGTGGAACCCATCGTGATTTTCTCTCGCTCAGGTTTTTATTTGTTTATAGTTTTACACCTCGTCGACGATCAATGCCATTAGAGGTGGGATGGGAGCGGGGTACAATGAACGGGAAGGAATTGGATCATGGCCTTTTGAAGGAAGCATCCCGGTGTAACAGCCCTCATACCTGAATTTTGAATAGTATTGTACTGTATGAAGTATTTGTAGTGAGCTGAAGTTTGCTTGAATGTGATCAGGTATGTTTATTTTGCAATTTCTTGTAAATCAGTGTATATAGATTTTGTTTTATGAAAGAAAATTATTTAAAGTCCATTTAATATGTTTAAGAACTGAATTGTGCAAGAGAATTTCTTAAATGTTTGTCATTCCATGTATTAATGCAAATTATGATGTCTACATGGACATGTTTGTACAGTTTTAAATGAGTTTACAGTCACTTTGCATCTGAAAAAGACTGCAATAGTATCTCTGCATTGTATCTTTGCTTGTGACAAATATCGCTGACTTGTTGTTTTTTGAATATAAACAAACATCTTCAACATAACCTTCTGGTGGATTATATTTTAATTAATCAGTATATTAATTTAAACCACCGAAGACCCTAACACCGGCATTAGATTGGAGTGATTCGGGGAAACCATGAAAACGCAAATCTGGATGCCCAGATGGGGATTCGAACTGGCGTCTTCCAGAATGCGTTGCCAGAGAGTTGACCGCTCACACACCATGCTCGGTTCTCTCATGAACTGTTCAGATTCATTCTCATGAACATCGAGGCCCCCAGCACCTCGATAGCTTCAGTTACATTGTTTATCTGATGGATAGAAAAAATCAGTTGCGTGGGTTCAGGTAACCTGGCCATAAATATTTCAACATATTCGGCTTCGCTATACAGCTGGTCTAGGTACTGACACTTCGCCAAACATTTTATAAAGAAATCTTGTTTTATTCCTTTACCAGGTGAATAGGATTCCCCAAGCATTAATTCAGATTGGACCGCTACTTTTCTCTCTGTTGATCAAAAGTGTTTTAGGAATTCTAGAACGTTTCTCATATATTCATGCATCATTCTCACCTTCCTGTCATCCGAAGCAACTTGAAACGGTGCGTATGTTTCAAAATTATCCAAGAAATCCACAGGATGCAGCTTCATTGAGTCAGGATTATTTTTATAAGGGTTGAAACTAAGCCCATTTCAAACAAATTAATACAAGCGCATAAGCTAACATCACAGGAAGATGACAAAAAAATAGAGAAAAAATATGCTGAAATTGAAGAATTAATTCAAATTGTAAAGGAGGAGGAAAATCTAATAATCATGGGTGATTGGAATGAGGTTGTGGGAGAAGAAAAAGAGGAACACTGTAAGAAGTTAGAATAAAGAAATGAATGGGGAAGCAGGTTGTTAAACATTTGCAAAAAAAAAAAGAAACTTGGCAAACAAATTATTTTCGAACCATTCAAGTAGTATAAACAGACTAGAAGTGAACAAATTTAAATAATCCAACATGATAGTAATATCTGTGGAGATGGCAGATGTGTGTCTAAGAAATAACTCTGAAACATGTTCAACTGAGGATGAAAAGAATGCTTTGAAGATAGAAGTAATCAAAGCTAGTAAGGAAACATTAAGCTTTAGGGAACAAGATGCCTGAGCAAAAAAGCAAAAGAAAAATGCCTCCAAGAAAAGCGTGACGAAATAGAAAAGGAAATGGTCATAGATAAAATAAATGTAGCTTATAGGAAGAATCAAACAGAATTTTTGAGAATTGAAGAAAGAATGTATAAACATTTAATCTGCTGAAGATAGTTCAGAAAATAGAGCTAACCGATGCAAGGAATACAAAGATACAGTTGATTTCAAAAGCAGTACACTTGTAGAAGAAGGTGGTATCTATACTGAAGTCTTGGAAAATCCTGATTTATTCCTTGAATTATTTTAAATCAAATAAGGCAATTGAAAGTGATGAGATTCCTGCAAAACTTCTGAATCCCAAGGAGAAGAAGGAATACAAGGATTATTCAAACTGATACTAAATGTTATTAAACAGGAGAGATTCCAACTAATTTTAATAAAAGTGTCATCTTTACATTGCTGTAGAAAGCACAAGCTTAAATGTGTAAGAATTAATGTACTATAAGTCTAAGATGATATTCTTCAAAATTACTGACCAGAATAATATACAGAAGAATGGACAGGGTTGTAGAAGAGACGGTAGCTGAGAATCAGTTTGAAATTTAGGATAAACTACAGTACAACAGATGCAGTTCTAGCATTAAGATTAATACCTGAAGGGCAGATTAGAAAAAAAGATATAATTTTTATGGCATTCATGTATTTAGAAAAAGCTTCTGATAATGTTAAATGGGACATCTTCAAAACTTTAAATAAATCAGGTCCAAAATACCAATATAGAAGAATACCTTATAATCTATATAAGAATCAATTGGCTTCAATAAAAGGAGAGAATCATGGCAGACGTGCTAAGATAAAATGTTTGTGAGGCAAAGTTGTAGTCTATCCCATCAATATTCAATTTGTATGTAGATGAAGCAATAAAAGAAGTTAAAGAAATATTTGGAAGTGGCATAAGTGTTCAAGGAGAAAAAAAAATCAGTATGCTGATCAGTATCAGTTTGTTGATAAGGTCCTGTTAGCAGAACAGGTTGAAGACATAAGAGAAGTTACTGAATGGCATGAACAAAATACTGAAGCAAGATTTTGGATTACAAGGGAGAGTCAAATGAAAACCTTGATTATTTTTTCAAGCTTATGTATTATCCACATATAAAAGTCACCGGTATTATTTTTCGACATATTCTCCACGATCAATGCATGTCAGCCTGCGCTTCCGAAATGCCAGAATGCCTATACAAAAAAATCTTTTCAAAGATGACATAACCCCTCAGTGCACCTCATCATCAGATTGCTTTTTTTAGGGGTCCAAACATATAGAAATCACTAGGGATGAGTATGGTTGATGAGGCATACATTCATTGTCATATTGCAGAAGAACACCTGTCAATAGCAATCTACGTAGTTTTGTTGTAATGGCATGCCGAAGACGATTTTTGAGGTGGTCTCTGAACGTGTTACTGGTAACAGTGGTCCCTCGCGGCGTGTAATGCTCCAAGAGGACACATTTTTTCGTCCCAAAAGAGGGTCAGCATAACCTTTCCTGCAGATAGCTGTGTTTGTAACTTCTTTGGTTTTGGTGATATCTAATTGTGCCATTCTTTGGTCGCTCTTTTCGTTCCAGGCTGGTGGTAATGGTTTCGTCTCCAGTGACGATTCGTACAAGGCAGGCATAACCGCCACCTTCCAGGCGCCGCAGAATTTCTTCACATGCATCAATACACCACTGATTCAATTTCGGAGTCAGCTGCCGTGGCACCCATCGCGCAGACATTTTATGAAACCTTAGCACATCATGCATTATGTGAAGAGCTGAATGATGACTAATGTCTACAGCTGTTGCTATGTCATCCAATGACACTCGGCACTTTTCCCATACAATGGCTTCAACTGCTGCTGTGGTCTCGGGAGTCACAACACGAAGAGACTGGCCCAAGCGCGGAGCATCAGCTATAGACGTAACACCATTCATACACTTGCTGCTGTGATAAACATGCATCACTGTACTGTACCTTTATTCTGTGATAAATGTCTATAGGTTTTACACCTTCACTTTGCAATAATCTAATCACTGAACGCTGTTCTTCTCTGGTGCACGTTCCTAGTGGAGTGGAAATCTTTATATTGTTTCTGAGCTGGTACTTGCACATCTTCACTGTCCTGCCACCTTTAGGGATGTCTGGCATATTATTTCAAACAGGTGACCCAACTTACAGACCACTGGCGCCCATTTTCGATTTTATATTACACTTTTAACGTTTTCATTTGACTCTCCCTCGTAAATATGAACTGAAGCAATACAAAAGTGATTAAACGTAGCTGAAATCATAGCAATAATAGTAGATTAAATATAAAAATATGGTCAGATGTGATATGATAAGTAAATGATTTCTGCTACCTGGGAAGTAAAATTATAATTGATGGATGAACTAGGAATGATATTAATAGCAGAACAGCACTAGCAAAAAAGAACCATCATTATAAAGAGAAATCTTTTAGTTTTCAAATATTTATCTAGGACTTAGAAAGAACTTTTCAAAATTCTAATGTCAAGCATGGCTATTTTTGGGTGCAAAGCATGTACTTTAGAAAGACCAGAAAGAAGAAAAATTGAAACATTTGAAATGTGGTGATATAGTAGGACGTTGAAAATTTAGTGGATAGATAAAGTACAAAATGAGACTGTTTTGGAAATTATAAGTGAGCAAAGAAGTTTGTGGAAGAGTCTAAGAGAAAGAAGAGACAGGATGGTGGGTTGTATTTTGAGACATAGTTAATTGATTAATTTGTTATTTCAGGGAACCATCAAAGAAATGAACTGTAGAGGAAGGCAGAGGTTAGGAAATGGAAAGCAGATAACTGATGGAAGTGGTATGTTGCGATGACGAGGTTAGCGCAAGACAGGAAGGGATGGAGGATTGCATCAAACCAGTTGAGACACTGATGACAGAAAAAAAAAATATTGTTGTGAAATGATGCAGACAGATTAGAGACCTCATTGCTACTACTTGCAGATGCACAGATCATGGTTGATACCCTTTATTCTGTATAAAGCTACCGAATTTGCTTCTATTACTCTTTAGACCATTTTAAATTTTCTCTAAATAGTTTGGATAACATGATGCACTTAAATTTTAAGACTGAGACCTCAGTTTGCTAAAAATTATAAATTAACTACATGTTTTTCTATTTTATTTTGAAGCTCCTATATAGTATTTTCTTTTTCTTTAGTAAAAATACTTGTTCACTTAATAGGACAAACTCATGTATTTCTTTATGTATAATATTATAGAACTAATACATCTTCTCATCAATATTATCTATTATTTACATTTATCCTTAGGAATCAATTATTCAAGGCCACATAGTCAGCACTTTTAGAAGCACATAAAGAGGTATAATTTTGTTTGACATTAGGGTAGAATTTAGATTGAGCAGACAGCAACAGGTGATATTTATCCTTACCAAATAACAACTAAAAATTTACAGTTGTATAATGAAAGAGGTAGTAAAAAAATGTATATTTACGTATAGCAAATCTTCCACAATACATCCCAAACAATTCTTACAGGACACATCCTAAGGCCCCAATAACAACAATAACCTAAGGTTCAACTCGGAGAAAAAATGGATTTCAGTCCTAGTCTCGGTAAATTGTATTTAGTATTCTACAGTACCTGCAAGTCAATATAGTAGTACTAGTCATTCAGATTGCTAAAAAGTAAATCCGCTTCCATCTAACTAAAACTACTCCTCTTCTACCTACGCTGAGACTTCCTTGGTGCCTTATTTTTTTTTTTACAGAAACTTCTTCGGTTAAATATTGCTAGCTCTCAGGCCCAGTTAGCCATTGCTGCCAAATGATGCTATATTCAAACTATACATCAAAGAAGCTGGCTTTGTATTAATAAAACTCAAACAACTACTGAAATATTGGCTATAGAATCAAACATTAATTTCTCTCTTGCTTAAACTGATGATATTTAAGCAGATACAGTATATCCAGTACTACTGCTAAAGTGTTGATAATAAGAAATAATTGAAATAAAAATAACTACAGCATCAATATAAAATAATAAGGCATTATCTTACCTTATTTGTGAAGTTCTGCTGATATATTCATGAAACTGGAGTTTTGATATATCTTTAAACACTTTGGAACAATATGTACAAACATATAAGGGAGCTGAAACAGCTGGCATGTGAGTGAAGACGTGTTTTGTTAAAGAGAACAATGACAAAAAAGTCTCTGCACAGAGCACACAGGCAAGTTCAATTCAGTGATGGCTCTTTAACCATAACTTTCTTGTTCTCTTGAAAACTATGTGCACACAACTTCGACAGATTGAAGAAAACTAGCCCACAGTATTGACAAATAAATAATGGCGAATTCACATGTAGGTCATGACTAAATACATGGTTTATTAGCGAGGCCCTTGTGGAGAAATACTGAAGACACACAGCACACGTATATTGTGACTGACTGACAATAGGAATGCAGCTACCTCTGGTATCACTAGATACACTGGTACTGCTCACATGAGGCTCAACTGAAAGGCTACTTGCAATTCTTATCTTCCCCATCACGCTGAAATCACTTTGTTCACAAAACAGAACTAATTTCTTTTTTTGCTGTTCAACTTCTGACCTGCAGACAAAAATAGAGAAATTTTTTCAATTTATTTACTTCAAATAACAAATAAAGAATTATGTTGAGATTACACTGCAAAAATAATGAAAGCAACAGAAATTCTATAATCAGTATGGAGATTAAAAGACATAATTTTTTCACACCAACTTACATGATACTCATGATTATACAAGTCTCACTTGTAATATAACATGTAAGGTATATGAGAGAAATATGCTAAATACTACTTATGAGGACCACAGCGTCCACTAACATGAATGTCCCCTTACTTTAATTTAGAAAATTTTTGTATTAATATGAACCTGTTTGGAAGAAAATGGAAAATTCTGGATCATTTATGGATGGCAATATGGCAGTTGACATCAAAATGCCATAGCTCTTGGTTAACACAGTACCGTTCCATGTAGGGTGTCTGGGTTTATTTTTTTATGCTTTAAAAGAATTTTTCAACTTTTTCTTGTACTTTTTTATTTTTAACAAATCTATACAAATGGGGGTTTAAATTTTAACAATGCTTAAAAAGGTTAAGATTTTAAGGCTTCTATTTGCTGGAAATTACATTCCTCTACAATTTACTTTTTTCAATATTTCAATATTTTCGAGGTACTTTGCACAAGAGGAGAATTTAGGAATAAAAAAAAATCATAAGAGTAAGGCTATTCCGTATTAAAACTCCTAAATGTAGTTCCATTTTCAAGGAAAATTTCAAACTCACATTTTAATTAATTCATTATATTTATCACATACATCATTTTTATTTGTAAATGGAACTGTCATCCACATTCAGCAGTTGAAGCATGGTTAAAGTTGATATAGTATATATCTCCTGAATTAATGCTCTTCACCAACACAGTTCAAAAAAGCATCAAGGAACAGACATCATTGACGTTTGATACTGTGGCTCTATTTCAATTAATTTTTAATAACTGACATTCATAGAAGATGGCGAATAAAGAATAAGTTTTTAAAATTCATCTTATAATGCTATTTGCCACTGCTCCTCATTAAATCTGTATATTATGCAGTCTTTTACTAATATCTTAAATTTATGTAAAAATAAATAATACAAAAACACAATGTGGTGCAATTTTTCTATGATTTCCAAATGGCTGTCACAGTTCACAGTTTTCCTTGATGGTAAATGTATAGCAAAAGGAAAGCACTTTTTCCTACAAATAATTTTATATATATATATTTTAAATGAAGCACAGAGAATCTAGCTACCCATTTAAACTGCCAGGTATTATAGAGGAAAATTAGTGTGGTAATAATACACTGTTTGAGTTACCTGGAGCACTGGCAGACAAAACTAATGCATTCTGTTATGACAGAATAACAGCAATGGTTTCCCAAAACACCTGCGGAATGGGACATTATGATAATAAATATAGAAATTGTAGTAATTTAGGCCAATGTCACCGGTGTAGAACAAATACATATCTAAATGAATAAAACTTTTCTCAGTATTGTATATTTATTAACTTTTCTCTGAAAACTGAGTTTAATAGTTATTTATTATAATTTATAGTAGTTTATGACAGTTAACTTGATTCATTTAACAAGAATAATTTAGAAAATTTTGATCGGAAAAAACAGTAAAATATACAAGTACATTTTTTTTTTACAATATCTAATAATTATTTTTATATTGTTTGACCTTTCTGTCTTATCTGGATTATTTGTCCCAGTTGCCGTATATTTGATTAATAATTCAATAACAGACTATTGTCATAGTTACATTGCCAACTAAGAGCATGTTTTCAATAAAGTTGAGCTTATTAGGGTTTCATTTCAAAGAAGAGTTCTGATTGGCAGAGCTCAGTTCTGAATTTTTAAGTGATCTGGAAACTATTATCCTCATGTGGGTTCAATTGTGAGAAGCTGATGGCAGTGTATATATTGGATGTAGCATGCTACGTTAGTCACTTGCTTATGCCACAATTTTAAACATGGAAAGAAACAGCTATCTTTCTCCCTCTGTTTAGTGTTTGACTTATCACTGTACAACTGCATGGAAAATTAATAACAAAGTACCAACCATGGATGGCATCATAACTACACCATCAGATTGCTTTACTCTCTATTTCGCTTATTGCTGGATGGAGTTACAATGAAGTTTTAGATTAAAGACCAAGTTTCCTACTTCAGTGGATGAAGTCACATCGAATTTCCACCTTTGGAGGGATTTTTAACTTACAAGTATATCTTTTGTATGCTTTTATCAACAGTTAGCCAAATTGGAACTACAATGAATATGGAGCAATGGCAGTTTTGCCTAGTCTTATTACAGATTTGACTTCCAAAGTGAGAGAGTATAAGTGGGGGCTTAGTGACGATCCACTTTTTGACTGACAAAATACTTGGACCAGAAACTGCAATGCACTGTGTTGGCCAAAGAGATCTCTACCCAGGGGCCTGATCACCCCATATCAGACTGGACCAATCACTAGAAGGTTACTTGAATCTCTAACTACTATTATTATTATTATGTAATATTTCATGCATGTTTTGATATTAAAATTCAATTGGAATTAATGATGATAATGATATTGATAATAATGAGATATTGGTGTTAGGCAAGGAATATAAGATAGTATAGGGGAAATTCACCTATCACTTACCTGGTAAGTAATGGGTGAATTTCAGCTATCCCATCTTATACTAATATTAACAACTATAATAGAAGATTAAATTTGTTGGAACGAAGATAAGTATATAAAAAAAATCACACAATAAATCTAAAGGCAGGATAGCAGTAATGATAGAAAATGAAATGATAATATTTTGGGTGAATTTTTTGGCTATGGAGTAAAATAAGGAATTTGACTAAGACAAATGGGTGTGCACAAACCAGATAGCCACTTTTGTTGAACAACTGTGATTGAATTCAGTCTACATATAGTATCAGATGTCAGCAAATAAATTACAATTATCTTTTTTTAAAATTATACCTACGATATTAAAGCTTAAAAATTAATGTTGTTTATTCATAAGATAAGGATTTAGAAATACATTTATTTCTTCATAGTTTACATCCCACTGGTGTTGAGGTCATAAAAAGTGAGAAAGAACTGAGGGTTAGAAAAAGGAAGTTATTTGACCTTTTGAAGAACTATCAATGGCTTTTACTTAGAGCGATTTCTGGAAACCATTGAAAACTGAAATTAGAATGGCCAGATGGGAATTTTAATCCGTATTCTTCCAAATGTGATGGGAAGACGTACTACATCATCAGAGACTGGGCCCAGTAACAATCAGCTATCTACAATATTTTATTAATGCTCTACCCAACTGTGGTGAACAGATGGGGTACCCATATTCACAAAATTGTGTCATCTGACTTTTTTAGTGTAAACTATTTGCTTCTAACACTCATTCTGAAGGACATCTGCAGTGCAGAAAGATTAAAATGAGGGCTGGGATATGGAGGCAGGTGAAATAGTATGCAGGATGCCAGTCACAATGGTAAATACATGGTAAGTTTGGTGTGTGATAGAGGAAGCAACTGTAGTTTGAACTCAAACCTCCTTCCTCTGCAGAACATGAAATAATAGAAATATTAATATACTCCTTTCTGCAAACAGCAATTTCAATCCTATAAGTGAGAAAAGTTGCCCTTCTGCTGAATACATTATTTAATACAACTAACCTCACAAACAAAACTTCTTATTAGGATGAGTAGTTAGAGACATATTGTTTATTCCAAAACTACCAGAAATACCTATAATTAAAGTCACCTCAATAAATAATTAACAGGAGTAGAAGGACTTTTCCCATCCAACAGTGTCATCTGAATTCCCCAATTGAGACCTATTTAGCAGCAGATTTTAATAGCAGGTATCATCATTGCTGTTCATCACCCATAACACACACCAGTATTTATACAATAGTTCATTTTCTTTAAAAAATAATTAGCTTGTTATTACAATGGTTTTTTCTTTCTAACAATATGGTTTACCTGTATACTTGCTTTTTTTCTTTGTACCTTATTAGCCATTATGTTTCTCATATTTTATAATTCTCCAACCCTTAATACTATCGAGACAACTTACTACCAAAGTTTAAACATCAGTCCACTACTTGTTGCATGTGTCAAAAGGTAACAGACAATAGATTGTATTAATTCTCAAATTGTTACTGACATTTTAGACCATTTCAGCACTAATTTAACTAGTTACATTTTCAGTGCAGTATAAATATAAATGTTGCTATGAAATAAACTAGAATGTGGTACTAAACATATGACAAACATAATTACAGCAAAGTTGCTATAAAGCTGGAGGCAGTTGGAAATACATCAAGAAGTTGTCATACCTTCATTGTACCAAGTGGCAAGTCATATGGAAACAGTATGTACCAGGAAAATGATAGATGCAACCAATGTGCAAACATGCTCTGAAAACTGTAACTAAACACAATGCCTGCAGAGAGACGTATCCTCCTAGCAACCAGGGTGACAAGTTATGATTCAGCAATACAAATAGAAGAAAAACGTACGGTAGCTGTTGTCAATGAACACATTAATAGTAATCCTTGGCTTATCCTCTACAAAATAGATCCAGGAAACATCTGGCATCCCAAAACACTGACTAAAAACAAGAGATAATACAGGCTCATAACAATGAACTGGTGAGACTCAGTGGAGGAATTACTACAATTTCAATCACTGGATGATAAGGTGGAGAAAGAAATAAAACAAGCCAACACACAGAGAGATGTAACAGGCCTACTGGACTGAAGAGGGAGGAATTCTAATGACAACAATGGATACAATGATTAACAGAAAGACTTCTGTACCAACAGGAATGTAAGTCTTTATCTGCTAGCAACTGCTGATATTATTATTTCTAGTCTGGTACATAGTACTGAGTTAATAGTTTTCTTAGGTAGATAACTGAGTAAACTGTAATACAGTGAGTTCATCATTTCCAGGAGGGGAGATAAAAAGGATCCACTTGTATCCAAACCACATTGGTGAGTTATCATATTAAATGTGCTTGAAAAGACTCAGGGGACAATGCTAAGCAAGAAACTTAAATCCAACTTGAGACTGAATAGGGGAAAAAAAAAAATCAAATAACATACATTCTAAATGCCCAAATATACAGAGAATGTGATGAATTAGTAGGTGTAAACAATTAAACACAGTAATGAAAATCAAGCAGTGGGTAATTTTCTGGCTATTACAGGGGCATTTGACAAACTATAGTAATCCACACTATTTGGTCGGCTAGGAGGGCTATAATGATGCCATATTTCCAGACACTGCTGCTGATACAGGACTGCCTCCTCAAGATGCAAGAGCAATGGCCACCATGAAGACTCTGACCATATGATGCCTACAATGCTGGTTTTGCTCTTTACTACTCAGTAGGTTTAGGACTAGAAGCAAAAATCACCATAATACTAATGAAAAGTCACATTCATCTGAGAGGTGATACAAACAATAATGTGTCACTTCTTACACACAAAAGGCACAAACTAATTGAAAGTACTGTATAGAAAAACTTTACAAAAATAACACAGCACTGAAAAAAAATTAATCAAACATAAAAATAAATTAATTTTCTGTAGAAAATTTCAATTCATTATGAAATGCATTAGTAAGTTGTTACTGATAATATTTAATTCTTTCACTTAGCTTCACATGTACCTAGAAAGGAAATTGTATAAAACTACTAACATTCTGATATTAAGCCAATCAGCATAGCAAAAATGGATCATAGATAAAAAAAATCTCAAGTTCACTAGTGGAAAGAGTAGACGGATGAAAAATGTTGTTTTAAGTAACAAAAATTCCGGTTATCACAGGGGCATGGCAGGCAGAGACTGTGACTGCCAGAATGTAATATTTCAACAACAGACTAGCTTGGCTAATTACCAGAGAGAATTTTACCTATATACAATGCCAAAATAATCTCCAGTCATAAAAAAATGTAGTAAATTAAATTGGAATAATCTACATATAGCTGGTAGTAGGTGCCAGTCACATTTTTTAATAATATTAAAGTATATGTGAAGTGGTGTGGGTTTAAAACAAGGAGTTACCTTACCTATTAGGAACAGCCATAGATATTGAAGCATCTTGTTCAGTGTCTACTAGCATACTCTGAAAAAAAAGAAAAGAAAATACAAACTACATGATAATCTCATATCAACTCTGCATGACGAAATGAAACTACTGAAGATAATTTAAAGATTAGAAAGCACAAACTTTGACATTGAGAGTGCATTGTAATCATTCAGTTTTTAACGAAGTAAATATTTATATATTCACAAAATCCTAATTATCTAGTCTCACAAAACCTGACACACCAAAGCACATGTTAATTCCCTCAGGATATCACTATAGATTCCTTCAGCATGTAAATAATGAGAACTAGAATACTCATCACACAATGCTCCAGAACTGGTAGACTGTCAAATGGCAGTACTTGGGTAAATAATGTAGTCCACTACTGAAATAGCATAAGCTCCAAGAGTTAACACATATTATTGTCATCATGAAATGAAAGCTATCCATAATCTGTATACTTAGGTCTACTATACAAATTCCAGTAATTAATAAAACACAAGGTGTTGAAATATTTTAAACGAATATCGTGGTTCTACAGCCCTTAACATATTTCTTTTGATATTCATTTCACTTCACATGCTTATCCTACCACTGAGCAGTGATATCATTTTGAGCATATTTTAGTATGACAGGAATGTACCATACCTCACTGAGTCATACACCTCTTCCTACTGTTACTCATGTAAATAATTCAACAGGAAACTTGTGCTCACACTTTTTCTCAAAAATACTAAGCGACTTGGATACTCATTAATGTGAAATCAGTTCACTTACTATGGTAAAGCAAATTAGTTTATTTTTCCCATTCCGTGGTTTCACACAGGCCTGTCCCTTATACTGCTATTCTGTTGATCAGTACATACCGAATTAATCGCATCTATGAAGTCATCTTACTCGACATCTAACTCCATTTATAACTGAAAAACAACTGTCAGACAACCACAAATTGGTAACCTCAATAGCTTCCGTTATTAGCCAATTAACAATAAATAAGGAGAAAAAATGGCTTAATGAAAATCACAGTGCAGTTCGTAAATAGTTAATTGCGTTACTGCGATCAATTTAAGTGTCTGCAACTACGATCACATAAAATCAGTGTGATATGCAACAGCAGAACAAAAGTCACTTTGTTTAATAAGTCGAAATGCAAACATTTCCAAATCGAATTAATATAGCCTTAACTTATGATTTATGAGCAATTTCAAGTAAACAAAAAATTCTTCAAAACATTCATAGTTTCTGTAATGGACTTGCCTCACCGTATCAATTGACACAACAAGTAATACTGAAATGTATAATCAGCATCATTCAACTCAAGCACATGGATAAGTAGACTGGATTTCACATCAGCCAAACAACAAAGTTTTCAATAGCATCCATGTTGTTGTCGGGCAGTATAATCAGCAATACACCAACGACAGGACTCCACAAACAAATAAAAAGTAACAAACCCACCTCTTCCTTGATATATACAGCATGTATTGGCTCCATATCGCCTCCTCTTGTGCCTTGAGAAGGCAATACACAATATTATTTCTGCTACAGCCAGCGCAGAACACACACAGCTGATAGTTATCAGCGATACTGCAAGCATAAGAGATTACAGTTTCTTTTGCAAAATATAGGAATCTGATTAATTTAAAATTCCCTATATTCTTTCACTCCATCCGTACTACAAACATTTTACAAATAATACGATGTAAAACACTTTTTAAAAAAGTTTTCCGTTGATCAAATATGTGGGTTAAACCGCTGTCTTGCCAAATTTCAAATGGCGCGTCAAATCTCAAAATATTTGTTCACATTTTTCCTTTTTTTATATTAAAATAATATGAAAAATGAAATTATAATGTACTTAATATTTATAATTGAAATGGAGCCATTGGCAATATCGCTGCCTACTATTCAGTGTTACCAGAGATGGAAGTTTAAATCATTTTTATTGCTTAAAATTGGTATTCAGATTCTTGACTACCAAACCCACAATACTTCCTTCACCAGAAATAAATTACTAGCTTGTGATCACGGCCATCTGCCCCCTTACCAACATTCAGCTAGGCCGCATTTCCTGTATATGTCCAATACAGAGTGTTAAAAAGAAGTGTAAAATATTTTAGGACTTGAGAGTTTGTTGGTTAAGTCACCGTGAAATGAAAGTAAATGCACAGAAAAATCAGCTTATTGGATGAACAGATAAAAAAAAAAAAAAAAAAACTTGTTATAAATGAAGGGTTTTTTAAACATTTTCTTTCCACCTGTCCAATGTGCCCTACCTCGTTTGAGTTTATCATTAACCCTTTGACTGCTGACAGCGGATCATCTACCTGCCGCGCTGAAGCCTGCTACCTGTGCTAAGTGATTATTCCTGGGAACGGAGCCGCTCGCGCTGTCCACCCGCCCAGTGCTGAATATTCCTGGTAACCTCTCATGGCTAATACACAATAAATGCTCTCACTACATAGTTTCTCTGCAAATAATCTGCAGAATCAAACAATCAGTAACCCTATTATTCGTCACTAATAATTATTTCTTGCTTGTTGTTTTTACTAGATTTTCGCAGCTTATGTCGAAAGCATCGTGATTCTTAAATTTACCTTAATAGTTTACCGTTCTTTCCTGCATACCCGTTTATAACAACTGCAATTTTCTATATGTTCCTTACTGTATCAGAGTGTTTTGTCGACTTGTAAAGAGCGTAAATTCGAAGAAGATACTAGAAATATTTTACTTCCACACTTACATACCGCGTTCAGACCACGACTGTTAAATTAGAGATATTCGAACTTATACAGAGAGTTAAAGGCATACGATTTTTCCTCGTGCTATTCACGAATATAAAAAGACAGCTGAAAATGATAATTGCAGAAGCATCCTCCCCCACACCGAAATTTAGCTTGCGGAATATCTTTGTAGATGTAGATTCTTAAAATATCTCTATGTTGACTGAATGTTTCTGCGCTTTGTAATTACTCGATTATACATAATTTTGTTTCTTTGATGAAATTTGTTCCACATAAGTACGCAACAGATTTTTCAACATTTCAAAGCTGTGAAGTGTCTGTCCATTATTACGCGAGTTGAAATACGGCTAGGAAGGGGGGGGGGGGGAAGGGGTTCGGAGAAATCTCACGAAACCTCACCAGCGTAACAAAAAGCGGTATCTGGACATAAGTTCAACAAGAATTGCGGTATTTAGAAGAACATCTCTGGTCCAATATTAGCTTATTTTCAATTTTTTTCACGCGATGCATCAGAAGACAAATAGATATGAAACAAAAAATTTCATCATATTCAGTATCTTTCGACTTTGATATTCAAGAATGCACTGATTCTGGAATATTCTCCATAGTGGTTATATTAAACCGATTCTTTTCATCAGCTATATATTACATCAGTTCTTCTATAAAGAAATAACATGAAAACTTTTGGCACATTCCCTATTTGACACACATGTCCCGACAGCGTATCATCAAATGCGTGACTAACTGGACGAAAATCATTTTCTTTCCAGTCAGATTTATCACTAAGACGTAATTTCTTCGTAGGCGTTTCCCTATAACTTTCTGATTCTTCATATTCAGAACAACTAACATCCCTTTGAAACATGAGACTGCATTGTCACCCCTGCTGACGAGTATGGTTTATGACTACAGCCTTCCATCAAAATCAAGTAGTTCATCCTTGGTGTCACTCCTCGTAAAAATCTCCATGATTTCTTCCTCATGCACCCATGACGTCTTGCCATTTTCTTCATAAAATACAGGACACAAAGAAGACTGATGTAATTTCTGTTGAATAGTGAACTGTAGAGCAACGCCTAGGCTCCCTACAACAAACATTCGGACGATAAGCTAGCGACCAGAACTGCAAAAGGCTATTGAGAAATGGGTCGTGAAGTCCGCTGTACGACTCAGGTAGCGGCGCGTCTTTATTCGTCATCAGCACACAGGTAGCGGCAGGCGGGTGCGGCTTAACTCGTCAACAGCACTCAGGGGAAAACCGGCGGCTGTGTCTAAACTCGTGAATAGCACTCGGGGCCAGCAGGCAGCATGAAGTGTATACACGTCAACAGCAGGCAAAGGGTTAAATATTATACCGAGGTATTTATATTTCAAGCCTTCGATAGTCAGTTTCAGACTGGGTTTCCACACTAGATGGTTTAGGATGTATGATCAAATGACAGATAATTCATCGTAGCTTTCTCTTTTTGACAAACGATTATTAGCTTTCCATTGCGCTCGATGACATTTTAAAATGTGTTCCAAAGTATACGATCAAAATTGATTCGCCGTTGAACAACGGCGGGTACATAATCGCATACTACCAATCACAAAAGACAGGAAGGAGAATTATTTATACGTTTCTTGAATAGTATAGAAAAGATTTAAAAAATTTAACAAAAAAATTGTTTTCGCATGCAAGTGGCTTCCATTCAAAGGCGCCGGGAGGGGGGTGCAAGGGGGTGCACTTGCAACCCTCCTGCTACGAAAGAAAATTCACATAAAAAGATTAAGAATCAAAAATTTTATAAATAAATTCACTGTTTGGATAGTAACTTAAGACCCTTAGGATGTTGTCCAACTTTGTTCAACGCCTTGTCAATAAATTCAGTATCCTTAGTTAATGAGTAATAAGTGTTATATATAATCTATAAAAAAGATACAGATGCACCTCTCTTAAAGTAATCCTACCGGCGCCCATGCTTCCATTGTCAAATTACTTTACAGCCTTTACGTTTTAAGTTTATTGCCAAACTTAGTTTAAATTTTACGAATTGATACTTATGTTAAGTTATAAACACTTAGCGTTCCATACTAATGAGCTGGAACTAAAATAAAATATATGGAAAGTAAGCGAGAATTAATTGTAGATTTGTTAATTTTAATCTCGAGGTTGGTGTAACGCTCTGTTTCGAATTCGGGAGGACAAGGTTTCGAATTCCCGTCCGGCCAATCAGATGTTGGTTTTTAATGGTTGTTCTGTAGCCTATGGCGGGATGGTTTCATAGAAAGGAATATTAAATTAAATTAAATTCCTGAATTCCTTATCGTGCCTGGACCCCAGTCATTTTCTTGCTTCAGTGAGGCATAAAAACATAAGGAATAAACTTATTAATCACGTCACTGACAGCACTTAAGTCGTACTTGTTTATATGTTAACTCTGCTTCGACGTCGCGTGTGAACAGCCTGCATTTGGTCGTGGTGGTCGCTAGACTCCAAACAAAGCCGCAGGGTCAGTGGGAAGCCAGGCACTGCTTCACGACACACGGGAAGAGTGGAAGTGCGATATTTTACCTTTACGTCCAAAACCGCCGTGTGTTGGAGGCGGCTGCCACATGCGGGCAAAATCCAGCGACGCAATACATCGCCTCTCGCGTGCAATCATTCAGTTCCAATCTACTTTACTGTAGATAGTGGCTAACCGTACACTGGGATGCAACACACTTTGAACCACAGCAGCTAAAATAAACCAGCATTAATACAGGATAACAAAAAGATCTTCTTGTATTGTTCGCAATGCTGACTGTATCTATTTGCAGTATTTATTAATTTTACTTATGGCTTTACGCCTCGTCGACGTCGAGGTCATTAGTGGCGGGATTGGACTGGGGCAAGGAACGGGAAAGGAATTCGGACATGGCATTTGAAGGAAGCATCCCGGCATTCACATACAGTGATTTTGGGGAAACCATGAAACCCAAATCTGGATGCCCGGACGGGGTAAGCATTTATTATGATCGATATTGGTATCAAATTTCTAGTTCCTAAGCTAATAGCCGATTTTGAGACAGGCTCGGGAAGGTCCATACATAGTAAATCCCCATGAAAACTGAATCCCCGCAAAAATTAGAATAATAATACTAATAATATAAACAGGATACAAGCGCGAGAAGAGACAAAGCAAGAACAGCGAACGTTTTTCCCTTTGGGGACGAAAGTACAAAATTACTCTGACACTGCATTACTTCACATAAAATTCACTCGGAAATTGATTGAATTGAATTTGAATTTGAATTTTTTAAGAAGACATATGGGTATGTTGTTTCACTGGATGTTTGTGAGTTTTCTACGTTTCCAGCCTGCCTGTGTTGAGGTGACGGTGGATTTAATGCCGTAAGGGGTGTGTGATGCCACATGATTACAGTGGAGAATCTACGAATTTTTAGAGCTGGGGCCAAAATTTGAGATGTTTCACCCTTGATACATGAATTTGCCTTCTGGAGAAGTATAGAGCTATTCTTCGATTTTTCCCCTGAGTATACTCGGTCGAGGTAGTGGACCTGAAAAGAAGGTCTTCACCACAAGAATTTCCCACTTACCGCACCTTTAAACATGACTTTGTCCGTCCCCTGAAGTTGCCGCCCGGTCAAGCGCATCGGTTTTACCTCCCCCTAGATCAGGGCACTGAAGTTACACAAGGAGGCACGACTCCAACTGCGTGATTACCAATCATTCTCCTTCTCTAGTAAATAAATTGGTTTCTACAAGCAATAAATCGGGATTAGACGTCTAAAAAAACAAGCCCGATCATTCAACAGCAGCTAACACAGAAAACAACTAAACGAAGTATTAAGACTTTAAAAATAAGTTGGTATATATTGGGTAGGGTGTCAAGCCAGAGGACGCAATCGTCACTGGTCCTGCATAGTTCCAAGTTTTTAGCCTGCAACGCCATCGCAGCTTCAACTTGACCTGGCTGAAATACGTACCGACTTGTATGTCACGCTATGCGTTAGCAGCACAAAATTTGATGTTCTAGATGATGTTGTTGTTGTTGAATTTTTAGGGCGCGTAGACATCTAGGTCAGTAGTGCCATTTATTTTAACAAGTTTACAAGTAAAAGAGATTGAAGTACTGAGAGAGACTGCAGAGTGAAACCTCATCATAGCATGGCTTCCTAAGGCTGAAAGACGGACTATACTACATTCGCTCTCATCTGGCGCGTCAAGGTCATGTGCCCCTCGTCCCGCGCCTCACCTCACCAGCCCCTCCTGTTGCCTTCCCCTCCGAGCAGACCGCTGCCTACAGGCATTGTCGTTTGTCGCAGTATTGTCGTGTTTTATTCCGATATACCTTTATAAAACGCTGTAAGTGAAATGGCGTCAGATAGTTGTTATATTAGGCGACAGTCAAAAAAAAAAAAAAAATTTATGTGTATAATTTTTTAAGGCGTTAGAAAACATCTGAATAGAAAGTTAATATACATTTTAGGGAAGCCGCTAAAAAATGACCACAGATGGCGTGTGGCGTATCGTTAGGAACATTGCAGCGGTGTATGTAGCGAAGCCCAGCTGAGTGTTCCAGGGCCATCCTTTTTCTTCTCCAAAGAAAAACATTCACCGGAAAAAACTGGTCACGGAGAGTGGATGACTTTCAGAAAGATGTCATTCGACGTTCCGTTCTAGAATTTATGACCCTACCTTACGAAAATTGGGGGAGATACAGATAGAGAAAATTAACTACACTGGAGGCGCATAAATTATTAAAAACACTCGACTGACTGTACATATTATAGTCCCGTTTATCACCTTGCAAGTTTGAAAATTCTTCAGAAATTCTTTTTCTCACTTTACACTTCGTCGACGTCAATGTAATTGCAAGAGAATAGGTCTTCACGAAAGGAACGTTAAGGAATTTGACCATTGCCATTTTTGAAGGAACCATTTCTGCCTTCACCTGAAGTGATTTGAGGAAACCACGGAAAACTGAAATCTCCAGGGCTTAAGGGAATTCGAATCCTCTTCCTCCCAAATGCGAGGCCAGAGCGTTACCGCTCGTCAGGACGCTCGGTAAACACTTGTTTAGTTTGAAAGGCGTTAAAAGTGCGGGAAGAAAGATTTCTGTGAACGGACACCAACATGACTAAAAACAGATTATTACAATTACTTAGCGTTCGACTCTAATGTTAGAAACATTATCATGAAATTTATTTCTGTTAATTTTGGTGCTGATAGTATACAACGAATATTCAATTCCAAATCTTTTTTTCAGCTGATCAGAGCTATCGGCGGACAATATGGCGTCTAATAGGCATCCAGTTTCCGTTTCCCGCTGTTTCCGTCTGTTCCGCGCTCGCTGTGTGAACGCACTCAGTGGAACAGCCGCAGTCTATGCCAGACATTTATTTATGGGCAGAAACAACATTTTTATTCAGTTTCAATTATTTTCAATTGTAAAATGATTTCAAAATAGGTTGCCAAATTTATAATTGTGAAAATTTCGATTTTGAAGTGGATTCGTAAACTGACTTGGACAGTCAGACAAATGTCTCATATGGACACAAGCACCAAAGTACGGGGGTAATGCCACACTACGGAACATCCGAAGTCTCGCCGGTGATTGGAAATAGAATCGCAGAGATCCCCTTAAAACTAAATATCAAACCCTGCCTACACAGAACACGCGTTAATTAGTGACGTCACAGACTAATCAAAGTGTTTACACAACAGAGCGAATTATACCACGGCTACTAAACACAGTATGTGGCGCTCCTATCGTGATGGCTAGGTGAAAAATTCTCCTTCGGGTTAATGAAAGGGAAAGTGCCACCGATGACCGGTGTAATGGGACTCCTCCTAACGCCTACTAGTAGAGCTAAAAGATAAAACAAGAGTTCGTTCATAAAAAATGCTGACAGGGGACCACAAAGCCTAAATGCGGCCCTGAACTTGTATTGGATTCTGAGCCATAAAGTACTTAATTGACATACTGCAACAGCTCCAGTGGTGCTAACAGTTTTTCCTGGAACAGCAAGATACAATCATGGAGGAAATAAATATATGAAGAAGACGCAAGAGACCTTCACCACGCATTGAAGTGACGCCGGGCGGAGGAGGAGTGGGTGGGGGGGCTAGGCCGCATCCATACAGACACGGGGATATGTACAAAAACCTCAAGGGGACTCTAGGATAAACGTAACGCTGCAATCTGCTAATGGATTATTATGTAACTCGAGGAGACAAATGAAAATGAAAAATATTTTTTTCTTTATATCCTGCTTAATTTTCGAGACATTCTGTCTCAAATGTGAGATGTTTTTGGTTGAAATTCAGAAGAAAAAATTGGTCGAAGTCAAATTTGATGATGGATTAAAAATAAAGGTCCCCGTTTCGAATACTTGTCTCAGCGGGGATTTTCATAGGCACTCAACCCGGCCTCCACCCAGAGGCGGCCCCAGCAAGTTTTTCATGTGGTGCGAGATCTCATTGTGGCGCCTCACATTTGCACACGTGTTTAAGGTGCCCATTTAGACAGATTGAAGATAACATTAATTTTTTACATCCTACTAAAATTATAAACGTAAACGTTTGTTTGCTTTAATATTTGCTACTGTTTCACGTCGCTGGATGGCTTAGGATAAAGTAGTTTACGTGGGATTCGAATACGTATATGCCGTGGCGTTATGAATTACATCAAGCATTCCGAGGCAGAAAACATCTTTTTATATTAATAATAACTCAAACTTAAGAAAGAATAGTGTATAGGATAGCAATGGTATGAATGAGAAACAACAGTGCAAATGGCCACTATATGTTTGAAAAGGTTAATTTACGCTACTGTAGTGTACTCAATGCTCACGTCACGTGTACGTCTAATTTACATAGTTTTTAAGAAAAATGTTTGAAAACAAACAAATGAGAAAATAAAATCATACTAAGAGGCCGTAGGTTGTCAACTTCCTCGTTTTTGCCCTTTGGGCAATATCATTTTCCATAGTTAAAAGTCTGATCTAGAGTCCGAGTTTACCGTAAATACAGTTTTAATAAAATTTTAATTTACTGAAACTTCGGTCTCCTTTAGCGGACAGTTACAAGGTGTCGTTAGCAAAATTCGAAGTGCTGTCCAACCATTCGTAATGTATCGTAAAAGAAATCGAGATAAAGCGTAAGTGTGATGTTGAAGAAGTTAGGTTGGGAAGACCTGGAACACCGAAGGCGTTGTTCTCGACAGAAGCTAATTGAAAAATTCACGGATGACTTGTTTCGGAATGATAGCAAACAAATATTCCTACCAACAACATTCATATCTAGGAATGACCACGAAAATAAGATATGATCCCAGAACAGATGTATCATTTTTTCCACGAGCGATTAGGGAATTGAATAGGAAAGTAAACTTAAAATCTGACAGGAGTAGTTCTCGATCAATCATTTCTGCCATCCTGATCTGGGTTTTCCCTGATCGCTCCGGGCGAATGCCGGGATGACTCCTATAAACAGCCCGTGGGCGCGTATATCCCTTCCTATGCTCAAATGGTTCCACATTAGGATTGGTGTAATGCACCCCTCGCCACCCACTTTTAGTCACTCGCAGAGTAATAGTAATACCTTGTAACCATTTTGTTTCATAATCTGAACTTATATTGGTTCTGCCGATTCAAGCCCCACCAACAATAGTTTCAGTTAGAAAATTCTTTAGTCAATTCACAATCCGAATGTCACATTTTTCTCCATTCGTTAAACTCATTTATAAATATGCACAGGTTTATTACAATTCAGGAATTGTTTTGATAATGTGTAAGAACTACAGTGTATCATTAAATTTAGATAGTTGTGAAAATTGAGTGACCTACGCCTTCTTAATTGTACCGATCAGATGCTAAAACACGTTCACTGTAAGCAATTCTTCTGGATCTGTTGCTATCTCATCTACGGCCTCGTACTCAAAAAATTTCTTCTTCGTATGGTATCTAACTGACTTAATAAAAGGGTATGTCCCGGTCTGAGAAGCAATTTCTCACAAATTCCGAGATCTTTCACAGCAGTTGTGGAGCGTTTCATGAAATCCCCTTTCATACTGGATAGCCTTGTTTACAATAAATAATACTTGAATCAATACCAAATCACCATTGTAACTATAAACTAAAATTGCTCCATGGGCTGGCTCAGGGACAAGGCTTCTGTTACAACAGGTGAATAATTCGTTTCCAGAAGGGCGTCACGAACTGATGAATAGTGATAAACTGATAACGGTCTGCAACGCGGCTAGAAACTCTATTCTCCGAATGAATTTTACAAAAAAATTTTGGTATTACTCTTTAAAATGCGTTTTTGAAGTAATGACGTTCATGATTTTTTCTTGGATTTTTTCGTTGATCGAATAATTATTCATCTCTGATTGCAGGGTCAATGAGCAACCATTATGAAAATATCAACACAATTTGTAACGGTGTATGTCTGCTTTATTCCATTTTGAAGTGCAGACGACGTTGCGGCCACAGCAAAAATCTTCTTGTTCATACTGCTCTTTATCATTATCAGCCTCGTCTGAAAAACTTCTATAAAAATAAGTTTTCTTCCGTCACGTGTTGAACTAGTTCTAGTGACGACGATTCAAATGACAACTCTAAGAAATTTTGCAAGCAGTTTTTGAAGCCTCCTCAGTTTCAACTTGGTTTAATTTCTCAAAAAAAAATAAAAAAATAAAAAAAAAAAAAAAAAGAGAGAGAGAGAGAGAATAAATAATTGTTGGGGACATGTCAATAAAGACACATTACATTTATTAAATATTTACGCTACCACGTTGATTGAAATCACCTAAGGTTTAACAGGTTTAACATTGTAAAAGTAGATACATAGGTTGAATCTTTCCTCATGCAAATGACTATGCCGGATTTAGAGGAGGGGAGGGGGGGGAGGGGGCTAACCGTGGCGCTCACCCCGGGAGACATAATCATGTTAAATGGATAGTAAGTGACAAATTCGGGGCGGTGACCTTCTTTCTTAGCTTCTACTGCCCTGAGCGGCAACCTTCGGGGGCGGAAAATCAAAGAACTTGACCCTGCTCGGAAATTCGTAGATCCACCACGGTGAAAGACTGCAAGATTACACCCGAAGAGGCAGGAAACAGGTGCGGGAGGTGCGGTGCGACACCGAAAGATGCTAATTATGGACGGTTTGTGGTTTTTTGGAATGGAGTAACTCGAGCTGACTCGGACTATATATTAAACGAAGCTCTTACGTTATAAATTCATCTTGCTGATTACTGTATTAAAAAAAATATGTGAACAGCAAGTTGGATTATTATAGAATTTATTTTTCATTTTTGCGCAAACGATCTCTCGCTGCCTTTTCGGCGCCCCCATACGACGGCGCCCGCGGTGCGGTCGCACCGCTCACACCGCCCTAGGGCCGCCCCTGTAACCATTACATGTTTTACATACCAGAGGTTCATCTTCAGCAGGGATCCTTGAAACAAAATTAACTAACAAAAATATAATTGAGAAGTAGCAGTACACAATATTAACTTGAAAGGTGTGTATGTAGTAGTCAGCACCTGTTTACTTCTAAATTTTTCATCAATCGAACTTGAAACTGCCTTATGTTGGTTGGATTATAGATAATTGACAGCTTTGTCATGCATATTTCCAAGGTTACAATACGCACTTCAGTCGGTAAATCTGTAAACAATAAATGTGCCTAGTTAATTTGATAATAATTTAGGTTAAAAAGCAATAAAGTATGTTTTTATAAATGAGCTTCACTGCAGTAAGCCTATTTCTGATTTGACAGTTTTTATTGTTATATATCTCCATTCCATGTTGGAACGCCAACATGGGATGATGATAAATGCAAAGAAGAGTCAGCTTATTAGGTGTAAAGATATGAAACTAAAGATTGATTATGATTATAAGGTTGGGAAAAAACTGTTGTTGAACACTTGAAACATGAATACCTACGTGAAAACAAACTCAACTGAGCAAGACATATTGGGAAGGTAGTAGGAAAAAGGTTTTAAAATACAACAAGGTAGCGAACTTATCAAAATAAATTTTGACAAAACTTATCATATTAGTTTTTAAACAAAATTATGTTTATTTAGACTTACATATAAAACAACACAATATTGAAAACAAAGAGTATAAAAATTCTTGGGGTTCAAATAGATCAGAAACTCAACTAGCAAGAAAATATCACACTTTTGATGAAATTAAGTAGTTCCACCTATGCAACATGAACAGTTTCTCTAACAATAGGTCTAGAATTAACAAAACTTTCATTCAGTCATGTGGAATGGCATAACTTTTAGAGAAATTCTTCAGAGAGTAATTAGGTTTTCATAGCTTAGAAATTAGCTGTTTGGGTGCTATGTGTATAAAACCAATAACTTCTAGCAAACAACTCATTAAAAAAAAAGCTCAATATTTTTACAAAGACTTCTCAATTTATCACATATGCTTTTTCATTGAATATTTTAACTTGTTCACAAATGATGTTATACTAGTGCCGTAGTCAACCGCAAGACATATTATTTTCAAGCAGTAATTCCGTTGTGATCATTATCAATCAGACATTAAGTTAAATACCAGCATGACACCATTAATGTACTCAAGCAGTAATTGTGTTACAATATAGCCTGGACCAAATTAGGTTGTAATACCTCCTGGACCATCATGAAATCATTACATTTTCCAGTAATGCCCACAATTAAATTATATTAATAACCTACATAATTCTTAATCTAAAATTTTATGATTACAACATACAATATGGGCAAATATGTTTTAGTGGTAATATTAACTGTATAAAATTACCTTGATCACACAATGTTGATGCTATTACATCATCTTCGTCTTGTATGTTCTCTTCAAGTGATTGAAGGACAGACTTTCTTTGCTTTTGACTAACGCCATGCGAGGTTTCTTGGCGCGGACTTACATTTTCTATTGGCCTGACAATCGAATTTGGAAGGTACACAGTTCGGTTTCGTTCTAATTCTTTTTACTGAACCCATGATTTTATATCACAAATAGTTTTCAATGTCGTTTTCCAACTGAACCATGAAACAACAACTAAGTTATATTAGTTAACGAGTTCGTTTTGTAATCTGCTTGACAACTAGTTAATTATTGTTAAGGATATGTACTTACATCAAAGTGATCTTCACAAAAGTTCAGGGGATTTTTTTCCGACTGTGGTTTTGGATCTCTTCTCGCGAGTTTTAACCAGTTTTTTCTCATGCTTATGTAAATGGTTGGCACTTTAATGCACAACTTTCCAAGTGTTTTTACACTCGTGTTTTTACGCTCAGGAAAAACACACCAATGATAGATACTGCAACAGACTTTAAATTACAGAACACTAATATTAGTAGTTTTCAAGAATCGCTCTCATATCACTAGAGCTCTGTGATTTCACTGTGCTAATTGCAAATTTAGTTGTAAGCGATTTAAGGCAAAAAACACTGATAAAAATTACTATTTCTACAGTAAAAGAAAAATTGCATTCATTTATAAGAAAATTCTTCCGCGAATCGCCTCTTCCTTTATAATGCGTACCAAATATATCAGTTCTGTGTGGAACCTGTTGGTCTCAAAACACAAAAGCATCGCCACATGCAGGGAACATTATATCAAAACTGTTACGATGCTCCAAACATTGTCCAAAGATCTACAAATGCTCTATAAAAAAGGTTGCCGTTCAGCCACCTCAAATCTTTTCTGTTAGTCTCTTAAATGACTTTTTTTACACTACTGCAGCTTGTAGTTATTTTAGAACATATGAAAGAGTTAGTTCTATTCTGTAAATTATTTTAAATTAAAGTGACTTCAACAAAACGATTTAAAATTTAATTTCCCAATGGTGGAGCGAGTGAACGGAAGCAAATTATGCTGTGTACATCAAAGCGACACTACTACATAAAATAAATGATGTATGACTGAGCATGTATTGATGTATACTAAATTTAAATGTTTGGTCATATTTTGTCATTTTTAGGTCACATTTATCCACTTTTAAGGTCATATTTTCCTGCATACTCCTCAATTTGTTTTGGTTATAAAGATCTGAACCCTACTCATAGCTGAAGCAGAGACAATTGATGACAATCTTGGAACAGTCTCCTGGCGAAGTTTCAGGAGAACTTAACCAATAGTGTCTCTGGAACAGCGATTTCCTGAGGAGAATTTACTAGGATATTCATTGCTTAAGGCTCACCCTAACATAATGGTCAATGTGAAGTATTAGGATTTTTTTTTTTATTTAAAAAAAATTTTTTTTTTTTTTAAAGTTAAAAGCTCTTGTAGTTGCTGCAATTACGTAGTTATTTCGGTGAATCTGAACTATTGTATAATCTATTGAAAGAAAAAAAAGATACAAACCTGAACCAAAGGAAATAGAGTGACAGCCGAAGGACGTCACACACAGAGCTCCAGAAATATTCAGCACACAGCACGTCGGGCCGCGTGTCGAGCTCAGCAGCGCAGGTATCGGCCGACTGCAGCCTCTCAGCGCAGGTAAACAGCTTAGACGACAACAAAGGAGCACCCGGCGAGGGCTCTGCCGGGCAATCTCTAGCAGTCAAAGGGTTAAGATGGTTAAATGTGGCTACAACAGTTGCGAAATGCTCAGCCAATAGAAAACCCTGTAAGCAGGTCAATGGGAACACATGGAATTATTATTATTATCGATATTCGAGACAAATTTCTAGTTTCTAAGACTTTTTTTATTCGGGACAGATTCAGATGACTTCAGTCAACATCTTCTACGAACACAGACCCAGCGAAAAAAATAATAAAAAAAACCAACAACAACAACAATGAGAAACGATAGATTTCGCTCCTCTGACAAAAAAAATTCATTTATTTGAACTTCACTTCGTAGGGTGCAATTAATTCCATTTTCTAACAAAGAAATACATACACCGGCCAAATATGAATGCCGAAATTATACCTGCAATCGGATAAATATAATTACTTCATAAATCTTGTGTAAGAATAAAAGCTTCTAGTCTCAACAATGGTGGACACTATCACATTGAAAACACAAAATTCTGCTCCTGTATCTTTATCTGTAGGAATTGGATAATTATTGTTATTCGGTATCGGGATTGTGTTTAGTTGGCATGCTAGGCCATTAATTAAATGGCTGATTACTCTTGTAGGCTAGTTGTTTTCACGGTAACTATCTGATAAATGTGCTGCGGCAATTTGATGGTGAATTTTTGTGTGATTCAACGAAACAAACCAAAAGTGGACTCTCGCTCAGTTCTAGAGATATAATTTCCAAAAAATTTAGATGATTAGGATAAAATGTGGCTTATACTAAAAGAAAAATTTTGCCGAATCTACAAGAAACTGTAACATATTTATGACATCTCGAGAACAGAGTGAGATAACAACATATTCGGTTTGTCTTGTCAAGCAATTTAATTACCATCATCAAATTTCTGCGTTACGGCTATCATGAGAAAAACTATCTTCAATTGCGTTTAAACGAGATTGTGACATCTTTTGCATGCAAAATATCGTCTAATATCTTCGAAACGTTCTGATATACCAGTCACAACTGCATTGAAAGGAGAACACATTGGGCAGGTGGTAGGAAAAGTTTATAAATTTCTTCATTTACTAGATAGGATTATGAGAGGATGTACCAGAGAAGTTAGGTAGTTGGGTTACAAAACTTTGGCCATGACACTGGTCGAATATGGTGGTGTAGTTTGTTTATCAAATACACAGTTGTAAGGAGTGCTAAAACGTGCTGTTAGATTTGTTTGTGAAAATTATCGCAGGACCTAGTCAATAAGTAATATGATAAAGGAGCTGAATTAGTCATTGTAGGAAAGGAGGATGGTGAAGAGAGGGTTGGGAATGTACATGGCAAATGTTGGTGATGGGTTTTGGAGGGATATTGGTGAAAGAATTAGAACAAGTTAGGAACAGGGCAAGATTGCCCTCCTACCAAACATTCAGGAGGATAGAGGTAAAAACAACGTCCGGCCATCCTGACTGACTGTGGTTTTCCTTGGTTCCACACAATCCCTCCATTCAAATGCTGGTATGTACAAGGAAGAGAAGCTAGATTTGTTTGTGTAAATTATCGCAGGATCCAGTCAGTAACTGATATGATAAAGGAGCTGATTTGGGAATCATAGGGTGAAGAGAGCGCTAGGAATATATAGTGCGTATACTGGTGATGCCGCTTGGAGGGATATTGGTCAAAGAATTAGGAATAGTGCGTGCATGGAGGGGAAAAATGACAATGTCGTCAAGCTGATACTCAGTTATATGTGTGAAAATTTCCTTTTGTTGATAAGGGTGTCAGGAATTAAATTATCAAGTGAAGTGATGAATAATTTACCGAAAACGATGAAAGAATTTAAAATTCATAACTCGCAAAAGTAGACGGAGAGTTATGTAACACCTAAGTATATAGTAATTTAAAAAATAATAAGAAAGGGATAATTAGATTAGGAGCATGGATCTATCGCAATTAAAAAAAAGAATTAATTTACGAAACAGCTTTTGTATATCCTATCAAATAATATCAGCACTTTCACCATTAGTTGCCTACTGGTGTGATATTTGATGTTTTTTGCATATGCAATATGTGTCTATAGAAAGAGAAAATTACATTTAAGAAGTTACTGAATCACGTACAGTCCAGGTAGTAATCGTACTTCAAAACCCAGGGTAGAATGTTTTGTCTTCAGCGAGGGGTATCTTTGTTTTTTATCCACCGATTAAGGATGTAAGTTGTGTGTTGTCGCCATGGAGGAAGGTTGTCGCATGTGTTACATATTGTGGTTTAAAGACGAGAAAAGAAAGTGGGGTATATCTAGATCGCGATACCGCTGCAACCACTTACCGCCTCGCGATGTAAACACTTCCGGATGGCGAGAGTATGACGTCACTACGATGCTGAATGTGACGTATACGTTCCGCTCACAGCTTTAAATGCCACAAAAGCGGCCTTCCACGGAAAGTAGTCCATCACTAATACGTCTTATATCGAGAAATCATTAATTTTGCACCAGTAGTACAGGAATAAATTCATTTGCGACGATGTTTTGATGCAGCCTGGACCACACTGAAACGTAACTATCAAACACCTTATTGCGGATACCTAATGTCGTATCTATCGTTGTTTACATCTTAATGCAGCCTGGACTATAGTGAAACGTAACCGTCGCACACGATATTGCTGAAACCCAATTTCCAAATCGTATCTATCATTGTTAGTATGGTCCAGGCTGCGTTTCAACCTAAACGCAAACGGTTATTGACGAAATCTTGTTTTCTTAAATATTTTATTTCGTATGAATGATTTTAATAGCAATTTCAGCCACGCGACGAAATATAGACGAACGGAATCAAATACAAATCAAAGGAATTGTGACTAATAACGTTAACGCTAATGAACGATATCAATTATCAGTTTGGAATGTTGTACATATTATAATAATATTAGTACTTGTACAAGTAATAATTTTCTTTAACTTTTTTAATCCGTAATTTTTTTTATTATTAGTAGTATTGGTTACGTTCTATGGCCTAATGTGAATTTCTCAAATCGATCGAAGGCTGAACACGTCACACGCGGAAACACAGTGACGTCATACTCTCTCCATCGGGAAGTGTTTACATCGGGAGGCGGTAAGTGGTTGCAGCGGTATCGCGATCTAGATATTACCCAAAAAGTGATAAGGAGACAGTATATGTGAAAATATATGAGGTATGTTTCTATTGTTTATAGCGACTTGCAGTACGTGTATTGCTTATCAGAATTTGGAGGATAAAATATCGTTGCTTTACTCAGTGATTACTTTAAAAAGTGTGTATTAGTTATGAGGCTGCCTTTGTAAAATCCCAAATCAATTTGATTATAATTATGTTTTCCATGCGTATAAACTGAATCATAAGATGTAGTTTGGATACGTTTTGTTTCATTAGTTTAAACGAATGACCAATCCTTTTACAGAACCTTTTTATTTTTGAAGAATTTTATCATGTTGAATATGGTAGATTTAGAAGCCGTAGTTTGTCATTACAATGCATTGGTATGGAAATCTTTACTTTATGATTCAGAAAACAAACGCATTTTCTCATTCAACCGTTAGCCACCTTTAATTTTTATGTGACAGTTTTGACCCCAGAATACCATTTACCTTGTACATACCATAGGCCTACTGTAATTACTATTGTGTTGTTTTGTATATATTTATTCTTTCATCGTTATGCCCAACTTTGACCGTGAATGAACTTATTTAGCAGATCTGTTTTTCCTATTTTCCCAAAATCTCTTCATCCTCTGACTGAGCTTTTTCGTAGTTTCGCCATTCAGGTGTTCCTTCTTCTGATGTACAGATTGTTTGTAAATTTGTCACTATTGACCAGGCTGCTAAATCTGTAACTGACCTGTGTATCATCTGTGATTCAAATTTCTTGGAGATCATTTTTTTATTTCAATTAGACTTCAATTTATTTCTAAGGTATCTACAAAATAAACTGACAGTAGTTTGTGTAAATGTAGTAGACATAATTAATGTACAATGTATGATATGACTGTACATCTTATGGTGTATGTATTATTTTGTTATGCAGTTGTTTTACTGTAAATTGATAACTTTCCACATCCCAAAGAGCCAGTGTCTTATATTGGGATCAATATAAAATGAATGTATTGTATTGTATCCAAGCTGTTGAGGTCAACAGTTTTTAGTTTTCTGGTAGTTGTTTTCTATAGTGTGTTGCTCTATTTGATTAGTTAAACTCAGTAAAACCTTAAGTTCTGATGGTGTATTGCAAATTAATTGAAAATATATTGGTCAAAGGATGGAACTAACTGAGGGATAGAGTAGTGTAAAATAAAGAACATTGTGAAAAGGAAATTAAATTTCTTCGCCATTTGAGTAAAACTCGGTAAAATAGTGCAGGAAATGCAGTGTTTACAGACATAGAATTAAAAGGAGGAGTTCCACAGAATGGTGTATTGGGACCATTCTTATTTGTTATTGTAATGAATGATTGTGCTGATGGTTTGCTAGTCAGAATGAATCTGTTTCCTTCCAGGTGACAAGGTCAGTATGATGCAATGAATCTTCAGATGTGTTAGTTTATGCTCTTCCCGAAAACATGATATTGTAATTCCATGTACACCCTATTAACAAAAAATTGGGGTTCCTCTTGTCCAAGCAGTTAAGTGAGAGGTTATTTAGCAGAGGAAGAGCTCTGAATTTACTTCCATGACATTTTCAGCTCAATAGTGTCGTATTTATAATTTTCTGGTAATTTTTCCTCCTGAGGAGAACTTTCTTTATAGGGAGTAATGTTCATTTGATAGTGATATGAACGTATCTTATGGGTCATTCCAATGAGTCCATTGTATTCTAAACATGTAAAATCAATATATCTGCCACCTTAGAAGGCCTTGTGCTTTCTTCTGTATCCCACAGTGAAATATTACCTTTACTTTTGTGTCAGCCTACACAAGTATCACTTAAAAGATCACATTTCAGAACCTGCCTTCTGTCTCCCTGTATTTTTCAGTGAATAAGGTTTATCATTATTGATTACTGAATTTGTTGTGTGGTATCTATATCGAAGCTTTTTAGGCTCTATAAAAAATCTGTCCTTATATAATTTATTAATTGTAATGTGGGTATTATGCAACACCTCCTTGATAAACAATTTATTGGATCAATGAGTAAATCCCATAATCTGAATTTTATTTGTAGTCTTAGCAAGTGCCCTAGAAAATAGTAAATGTGGTTTCTAATGGATATCCAATCATCATAAACTAATTAATCAAGCACTGATTGGAGAGTTATTGTAGCTTACCGAAAATTAGAAATGTTCAAATTCATTGACACAACCCACTCTCCCCACTGTTCAATCACCAATCGCATTATTGTGTCGTATATTTAATCCATCATATTAAAATTGAGAATTTGCATATCCATTATTTCCATGTAATTGCCATCTACTAAATACCATACTGATCAAAGAATTTTTAGTAAATTTATTATTTTTCATGACATTGTTGGTATATTACTATATAATTATTCATCTGTGCTTTGCAGTGTAGTAATTAAAGCTATTTTCTCCATTCTTTTTGTAGATCAAAAATTGAGCTTCAGATAATAATAATAACACATAGTAAAAGAAATGTTCTGTGAGGTCAATGGAGTGGGGAGAAGATATGTGCTAGAAGTAAACTTTTAGTCATATATGGTGTAAGGAATACTGATATTTCTAATAAGAGCATTATGTCTGTCATCAGTCAATCATGGTATAGGTGTTCCAATTGTCTTCAGTATTTCTCTACATGGGAGCAGATGATAAGACACGTTTTCAGTCATGAACTGTGTGTAAATACGCCATTGCACATTTGTCCATTCTGTGGCCAGGTTTACTTAAACCTACCAAAATTTTGTGCCCATTATTATCAAGAGAACAAGAAAACTACATTTAAAGAGCCATCATTAACTGAACTCTGTTGTGCATTCTGTGCAGACAGTTTCTTATCTTGGAGCTCTCTAGTAAAACATGTCTTCAGCCATACCTCAGCTATTTCAGCCCCCTTTTATGTATGTACATTTTGTTCCAAGATATTTGAAGATATGGCACAACTCGATTTTCATAAATATACTACCAAAACTTCACAACAAAGGTGAGATGGGACATTATTTTTTATATTACAGTTATTTTAATATTCAATTTCAATTTATTTGAACAATTGTGATTAGACACTAAATGTAGCACAGTATCTGCTTTATTATCATCAGTTTAAATAATTGAGAAGTTAATGGTTGATCCTATAGGTAATGTTTTTAAAGTTGCCTCAGTGGTTCAACTTTACAATTTACAGTGGCTATTGTAAATTTAAATATTCCAAGCATAATATAGTAATAGGATAATAGCTTCTTTGCTGTTTCATTTCATTATAGCCTTATTTGGTATCTGTTGCTAACTGGCCTTCGTAACATTATACAACTGAGGAAGTTACTAAGAAGTATGGTCACTATGTGAAAGGCTGAAGGGGGATATTGTTTGTAAGATGTAAATAGATATATTTTTGCCCAATACATGATTTTTGTTAACTCTGAGTTGCAATAGATTGCCAAATGCTGTTTGCTCATGCAGGGATTAAAATTCAATTGTTCTTTGTGTCCCGCCACTAGAATTGAAATTATTCATAATTTAAGTAAGAGTGGTCTCTTTATTATCTGAAAATGTATATTTTATCTTTAGCTCTTTCATTTATTACACTGAATTTCTAGTTGGTTAAAATTGGCATTTTTTTTTTTTTTTTTTTTTTTTTTTTAAGTGATCAGAAATTTACTAAAATTAGTTAACTTTTTGTCCATATCACTACATATGGTTGTTGAGATAATGTGGGAGCTAAATTAAGTTATTGTCCTATATTGTAAGAGCTGGATTGGGTGAAGAGGAGTAAAGGTAAGAATCACACTAATCGACAAAAATGAGAATTTATTTTTCTTTCACAAGATCAAAATCTTGAGATTCTAGAAGTATCTTTTATGCTGAATTCAAATATCATTTCAGTTTTTCCATTCAGGCAGGAGCTTCTTGTGATATCCATTTGATTTTTTTATGTTTTGTAATAAAGTCAGTTACTAACTATCTAACTCTAAATTATGTATTATTCATTTTGGCTATTGACCGAGAATCTGGTTGATAGTGATAGTGCATCTCAAATATCTCACATCTTGGTTTAACTGAAGTCTGCCAGCATATTAGATAGAACTCCACTTGCCTTGGTACCACATTTCCATTGTAGAAATTTGCTGTTGAAAATGCTCATCACAGACAGCCCCAAAATTTTTCGGAATTAAGTTTAAGTGAGAGTCGAAAAAGTGAATGTTTAAGGAAATATTACATCCTGTAGCATCATAAGACTGCAGAAGATCAGTCACTGTGGCACGATAGTATTCTGCTTTATGGTTTTCAAGGAAATTGCAATGTATGTTTCTGAAAGACTGCCTGGCTCCTTTTTCTAGTGGATTTAATAGTCCTTCAAAAAGTTCATCAGTCATTAATGACTGTATTTGTGATCCTATAAAAATTATTTCCTTGTTTTTAGCATCACTGACTTGCTGATAGAAGAATTGATTAGAAACTTTATCCATAGCCTGTACAAAATTTTTCATTAGACCTAATTTAATATGCAATGGAGGTAAATATATTTTTCAGGATTCACTAAGAGACATGTGATAACATTTTTCTGGCCAGGGATAAGAAATTCATGTTTAGGCCATGATTTTATATTGTAGTGAGACTTCCTATTTCTGCTGTACAATTTGCACAAAAAACAGCAAAGTTGCAAAACCAAATAATAAAGCAATTACCTTTAAGTTACTACAGATACATCATTTAAATTTTTATATTGGATTTTTTAAAACTAGTTTCATATTTTTGTGTAACTATTTCAATGAGTGGCATGTACTACATATATTGATGGAAGTTCATTACCAATATGAGGCAGGACAGCCTTCGAAATTACGTAAAAGGAGTATATGAATAATTACCAACTAGACGACCCGTGCTAAAATTTCGCGAATAAAATGCGGTGAATAGTGAGGTTGAATGCTTGTAATATAATGAAAAGTAGAACCATACTTTTTTAGCAATTTTTGTTTGTGTGTGTGTGTGTGTAATAGGTACACATCAAAATACTGGCAACATATTACGAAACATTTAGGAAAATTTAAAACACTCTGTATTTATGACAAACTGTCACTGACCTTAGCAGAATAAATTAAACCTGAACAAAATGCACACAACTTATCAATATCTCTGAAATATTTGTTGCTGTGCGAGGAAAATAAATACCTGGTGACAGAAAAATGTGTTGTAAAAGTACTAATACTTTTGCCCTCTAAGGTCAGAATTTTGAAAAATTTCTCTCTTAAAATGTGGTAACGGAACCGAAGACATTACGAAAACCTAAATCTTTAAAATGATACCTCGTTTATCAATTTTTTTAATTGTTAAGGGAGATAAATGGCTCCAGATACAAAAAACGCATTTTAGAAAAATTGACATTTTTACCCTTTAAGGTTCAAATTACAAAAAATTCCTTTCTTAAAATATAATTTTACCACGGCGGTGACCTAATTCTTTTATATGATACCTCATTTATCTATATCTGTTATATATTAAGGGAGATAAATCGCTCGTGACACAAAAATGCGTTATAAAAAAATTTATAATTTTTCCTTTATGGGATGAATTCAAAAAACATTCTTTCTTAAAATATGATGTCACAAAGCTGAAACATTACTCCTTATAATCTTACTTCATTTATCGATTTTTGGTTAGATATCCAGGGAGAAAAATGGCTTGAGATACAAAAAACGTATTTTAGAAAAATTGACATTTTTGCCCTTTAAGGGTCGAATTACGAAAAATTCCTTTCTTGAAATATAATGTTACCACGTCGGAGACTTCAGTCTTTAATATGATACCTAATTTATCTATATCTGTTAGATGTTAAGGGAGATAAATCGCTCGTGACACAAAAACGCATTTCAAAAATATTGATACTTTTGCCCTTTAAGGGTCGAATTCCGAAAAATTTCTGTCTTAGTACATGACTTCACTAAAGCGGAGATCTTAATCTTTAAAATGATACTTCATTAAACGATTTCAGATAGTTATCAAGGGAGATAAATGATTCATAACACATAAAACAGCATTTTAGTAATACTGACATTTTTGCCCTTAAAGGGTCTAATGTCCGAAAACTTTATTTCTTAAAATATGATGTAACCAAAGTGGAGACCATATGCTTTAAAATGACACCGTCATTCATTGATTTCGGTTAAGTATGAAGGAAGATACAGGCTAGTGACAAAAACAATACCTTATAGAAATAATATATATGATCATCTGGCTAATGTTGATGCCCAAAAGTTTCCATAACAGAACCACTATCATTGCAAAACACAGATAACATTTACTTCATAAAAGGAAGTGTTTACAGTCACTGTGGTGGTACTACAATATTCTTACATCTTTTGAGTCTGTAAGTCTGAAAGTTAAAACTTCAGTTTGCTGTTTAGATAGGTTTAAATACTGGATCAGGTCATTCAGTTAAGGTCTTGTTGTTTGGGAAGTATGGTTCTGATGTACATTGATTGTTTCTCCTATATTTCTTTGAGAAATAAAATGATTTCTTTTGATTGATTGGTATAACAATAAATGAGCAATATTATCCAAGACTTCTGACCAGCTGCATAAAGTATACCTTCATTACAATAAAAACTATTATCCATTCTTACTACAAAAATAAATATTATCTTTCATTGGGACAATGCTACTACTCATGATTGTGCTTTGGAAATGGGAAAACTGATAGATGTGACATTCAAATTGTTGGAAAATCCACACAATTAATTATATTTGGCATCTCTAATATGTTTCTAATGCAAAAGATATAATGGACGGAAATTTTGATGTGAATAAAAAGGTGAAATCAATTAAGTGACAAATGATAGCAATAATGCGTTAAAATAAAACGTTTTTTAACTTAAAAAAAGAGAATTTCAATAGCAGCCAAGAATTTTTCAGAATGCTCTTGAATGCACAGCATCTTGATTTGTATGTGAAATGTACAGTTTTTTAGTAGAGATTGTGATAGTTGTCAGATGGTATTTACATAAACTCATTTCAGAGCAAGTGAAAGCAAATTCTTCTCTTTTGTGTGCCTTATAGAAGTTTAACAGCCATTATGGAATAGTTCTCCATTACATGTCACACTGAAGGGGCATTTTGTGGATGTCAAACCATGGCCAGAGATTCTGCGACTAAGAAATTCTTTTATTCTGGTCCCTATTTTCCTTTTATATTCAATTATATCAATATCTTTTAACTTATCATTTTAAAAATTGTGACCAAAATACAATCCTGCATTATTCTCAGCATAGTGAAGAACTTGTTTATTGTGTGATTGATTCAACAGATTTTCACAGTTTTACATACCAATTTTATAATCCTCTAGCCAATTATTGAACGAGACCTAAGGTGCAATACAGTAACAAAGAGAGTACAAAAACTTTTCACAATTTACAAGCTAGTGCGGTAATACAGGTTTATGCCTTCACACTAGACATTCAGGCTTTTGTTATGTTTCTGTTCAGAATCAGCTAGGTGTTTGGTCACTCTTTTAAGTGTATATCATCTAAAGTGATTACTAAGTGTATAGTTCATTCTTGCTAATTACCAAATCTTTTTTTTTTTTTTTTTAACTGAAACTGGATCAATAGTTTTTGGCTGTGTTAATTTTTTCTAGAAGAACCTGATGGTTTTCCAAATTTTCATAGGAGATCACAGATCCAGCTGCATAACATATGTTGCATAGTTGTTTACTGTTCATTTTAGATCCTTCATCAACATATTCCAAGATTTTCTAAAATTTGCTCCATAATTCAGTTTGAGGAATGTGGGTGTTTATCACCATTTGGTATATTAGATTCTTCTTTAAGTTGTTTCTAACCATGATCTGTGCTATTTGAGTTTCAAGTACAGCTTTTTTGCAATGTTGATATCTCTTATATCTATTCACAACTTTCAGTTTAAGATATTGGACTATTTTGCATTACTTTTCCTTATATATGGCCCTTGTATTTTTTTTAAAGCCTATCTTGTTTTGCAGACAGTATTCTGAATTTTATAAAAGTAAAAGTGTTGAGTATTTTAGGTGCAGGTCCATTTCCTTAAATATGGAAAGTGTCACTTTAATGCTGTAGTGTATTTAGAAATAATTTAGATTTACAATCTAAATACCTAAAAACATTACTATTTTTATTTGTTATGTTTGAACATATTCCAGTTGCATATTAATTTGTCGCCAAATAATGAAGTGGTAATTTTCTTGTTTTTAGGAGATCTTGCGACTGTAAAAGTAACATTTACACATTAGAGCAGCAACTTTATACCGCAGAACTAGAAAACAACAGCGTAGGTGAAGTGCCAGTCACTACCTACAGCTGGAGGAATAGTCATAAACACAAACAACACCAGACGAGAAGGCCATTAGTTGAATTGTCAACTGTAGGTAAATTTCGTGAAACATCGCGCATGGGCTCTTGGTGTCATCAGAAAATGTATATGAGTTATGCCTTATTTTCTAGAGAAACTTGCAAAAAAATATTCATGCGATTTAAAAATCTTCATGTAGGTGACATTTATTTGGGTACACCACAATTTTCTTGTGAAGTTTGTGGAAAATATTTTAAACAATCTGGCCTCCTTAAAGAGCATAAGAAGATTCATTCTTTAGAAAAAATATTGTCATGTGTAATTTGTGGAGATATATTTATAAACGGCATCAGAGTATTAATTCAAATAAACGCTCATTTTCCTGTGAAGTTTGTGGAAAACATTGTAAACATGCTGGGGATCTTAAGAAGCATCAGAGGAGTCACTCAGGAGAACGGCCATATTCCTGTGAAGTGTGTGGAAAATCTTTCAGTCAGTCTGGGAATCTGAAAGTACACCAGAGGATTCATTCAGTTGAACGCACATATTCCTGTGATGTATGTGGAAAATCTTTTAAACAGTCTGTAAAGCTTAAAGTGCACAAAAAGACTCATTGCAAAAACATTTTCATGTGAAATTTGTGGACTTGTTTTTACACGATCTGATAATTGTAAACGGCATCAGAATAGACATTTGGATAAACGTTCATTTTCTTGTGAAGTTTGTGGAAGATCTTTTACACGACATGGGTATCTTAAAGCACATAAGAAGGTTCATTCTGATGAAACATTGGTTTAGTGTTATAGTTGTGAAAAGGTTGTCTTAAATATCATTAAAACATTCAGATGAACTCTCTTGTGAAGTTTGTTGAAACTCTTTGACACTGTTGGACATCTTAAACTGGAGTAGAGGTTATATTAGTCGCATCCAATTTCTATGGAAATTTGTTGAATATTATTTATGAGCTCTGTGTATCGTAAAAAGCCTCGGATAATTCATACTTGTGGAATCCATTTTGTTGTAAAATTTGTGGAAAGTCTTTTCTGTATTGAATAAAATCTTCTTGGGTAACTAGCAAAACTTCTTGTTTTACCGACTTGGCTAATTAACCGAGATTTTATTCATATTCAATGTAAGGAAAACCTCAGTTATTTTCTGTACTATTGTAACTAGAACATAAATATGTTTCAGTGAAAAAAATTGATTAATCATTTTTATTTTAAGAATTGAAGTGCATCTGAGAGTTCGTAATGTATTTGCTCTTTCAGTTTCACATGAAAAATTGCAAAAGAAACTGTAGATTTGATTCATCATCTAAGAGGATTTAAGTTTAGAAGAGTAAGATGAATATTTTTTTCCTATTTTTGTTAATAGAAATACAAGTTGCCGTTAGTAAAAGTTGATTAATATATTTCCTAGTAAAATGTGGTATTTATTATCTGTTGCCAAACGTTATGTCAGTCTAGGTTGCAAATCCATCTACTATTAGTGTAAGAATTTAATTTTATTGTATCTTTTGTACTGTTATTGGATATAAGAAATAAATGAGCAAAAATGGTGTCAATAATGTTATTTGTTTATTGTATAACTATCTGTGAATATTCTATTTGCTATATTCATATAGTGAACTAGTGCCAAATGTTAGGTGCTGAAAATAACCTGACGTCATAATGGAACTGATAGTTTGTGTTTCTTTCTCCTAAGAAAATCCCATCATTGATGATGTAACATATCACATGATGGGTCTCAAACTTTGAACCCTGAAATTACTACAAGTGTGGTATTAGTGTAGCAATTGTTTTATATAACGATTTCTAGTTACTGTTTTCCGATACTTGCATACATTTTGTATGAGAAGTGTAGATTCCATTAATTTTCTGATGGTAATCAGTAATTAGAATTAATTTCAGACAGGATGTCAGAAAATTGACTCTCCAGGGCAATTCCAAGATGCATTTGATTATAAGACGATATTTTGAAGAATATATAATAATGTTGTACTCATAAAAATGGTGGTGTCAATATACTAAATTTTTAAATTTTATATCAGACAGATAATGGAAGTGTACGAATTTCATGCAATAAGTTTATTTTAATGAATTAAAATGCTAATTCATTGATTGTATAATTTTTAACAGACCAAACTTTATTTTATTTTTTAACTTTCTATTTTCTAATATTCTCATTCCCAGATTGTTAAGTCTGTTTTAATTGACAACATATTTTTTACGGCATTTGAATGTAAAAATATTGGGTTTGATTGCAATCTAATTTTAAGCAAATATACATCACATTCACAATAAATGGGATTTTAACGCATCAGCAAAAACGCTTGTTGTAGTACTGAGTCATTGTGCACCAGTTTCTGCTGACCTTATCTCCAAGCATATTCTGCTGATCATATCGTATTCCAAGGCCATCCTAGAATTAGAAGAGAGAGTAAACACAGATCTGAATTAACTCCAGCAGATCTCTGTGCAACTGATTGAAGAAAACATGGTTATTTTTTTAGCTAGAATATACTCTTTTTAAACATATAGTAATAGTTTGAAAAATGCTGTCAGAAATGTGTAATAAGTGACAGTCAAACAAAATTAAACCTTACTCTAAGATCTGATGATCACTTTGGTTGTATGTAATATCTGTACTTATTGCTAACAGCAGCATTCAGAATTCCTTCTCATATTTCATAAATCTGCTACTGCTTTTGTTGTTGTTGCTTACAATATATAGAAAAGAAATTTCATTGAATTTTTACCATTTTGAAATATTTCATCTCAAAAATATTGTATTTATAGTATTGTGGTAGGTCCTAGGTTAATTTAATGCCTTTTTTTTCCTTCCATTTGGTATCTCTTACCTTTATTCAAATCTGTTGACTTTTTAATGGGAATATATCCCCTATATTAGACAATTTTAAATTCATTGTATCGTTGTTAATTGTTCGCATTAATTTATAATATAAGTTTATAATATGAGTAATATATTTTAGTTTATATTAAAAAATTTCTTCTGCCAATAAAATGTCAACATTCAAAGTTTGACATTTACCTGTTTAAAATGAGGAGGCAAAAGTGCTTCCAGCATTTCCTTGAGTTATTCCTACTTAGCTTTTTGCTTGATCAGACTTACATACTAACAACAATGTTCCAGATGCTATAAAACAATTTCAGAAAATTACCTATTAAAAACAGGAAACTTACCTCAAATCCTGATTTCCGCCCACAACTTAGAAGTGCTCTGGCTGTTATATAACGGTTTCAGCGTATTTATCATTGTTTAAATTACTCCTGGTAGTTCACTGCCAGTAGTGTTTTAAGATCGGGAGAGACTTCTACTAGATCATTTCATTAGAATAAGATCGACATTCTTGAAAGGGAATTTGGTCTAAGATATGAGGTAGTAACAGCAAAGAGCTGGCTCGTGTTTATATGGTGGGTGGGTGGTTGTTTATTGTAGGATATCCCTCACAGCAGGTGTGGTATGTGAATGCGTCTTGTCATGGTGAGGTAACCTGTCATTGTTTATCCATACATTATGCGTTTGCGTCTAATATTTTCTCTCAGACTTGTTAAATTGTTGTAGTAAAACTTTACAGTGACTATCTGATCAAGTAGAAGAAATTATTTATTGCCAATTTCATCAAAATCAAAAGATATTAATTTATTTGGTGTATCTTCTATTTTTTCTTCGGCCGCGGGTAGCATCGCGTTTCTCACTGAAGATTGTCACTTTTTCATGAACTCTTATGTCTGATCGGAAGATATGGCTATTGATGACAGATTTCGGACATCTCAAACTGTTGCTTACTGCCTAGTACATACTCCGAGCCACTTGCCTCATTGCCCAAACAACGATGAATAAATTTCGGTGCATTAGCCCATTTTTTTGTTTTATCCACTAGATCACTCTACCAATCTAGCTGTATTAAAAATGTCTAGTTAGTCTGCCGTCCATATGGATTTTTTTTAACTAATTAATTCCATATAACGCTCTGGTGGCAATTTCTCTATACCTATTTCTCTCCTTTCCTCATTCCACCTACTTTTTCCCTCTACTAATTTGAACTTTAATTTCGCTTAATGATTTTGATCATGATTTCTTTTGGAAAATTTATTCCTATCCCACACACCCTTCCCTACCGAAAGAAATTTTTCACCACACCCTTATATCTGAAAACAAGTTGCAGCTTGTGGTCTTAGTCATCTTTACATTTCCAATCACATCTTTTAATACTCCCACCATTCTTCCATGTCTCATCACCAATATATGCCTTGAACACTCCCATTACTCTTCACCCTCCTTCTGTCTTCCAATGAATCCCATCCGAGCACCTTTATCATATCACTAAATGATTGTGTTCTGCACTAAACCCCAAAGACAAATTTAGCAGCGCCGTTCTACCATTCCCTCCAACTCCTGCATTTGATACCCGAAGTGTGGGTCCCATACTGCACCACCGTATCTAAGCAATGGTCTGATCAAAGTTTTGTAACATATTTCCCTCTCTGCTCTAGTACATACCATCATCATTTTTTTATAATGAATGAAGGATTTTGAACACTTTTCCTACTGCCTGTCCAATGTCCGTGTGGAATGCACTGGGTGGTTTTTTAGGCTAAGGGAGGAAGACTCGAAATACGAAATACAGTTACGGGCAACCCAATCAGATACAACACTGGAATTTAGGAGGAACGTAAAAGAATCTCAACTGTTAAAAGTTCTCGTAATTAACTGTAGAAGCGTTTTTAACAAACAACCTGAACTTGAAAGCGTTATTTGTAGCACAGAAGCAGATTTCGTTATCGGTACTGAAAGTTGGTTGAAACCGGAAATTAGTTCCGCGAAACTTTCAATTATAGCATGAACGTTTTTCGTAAAGACAGATTACATTCTCATAAAGGTGGGGTATTTATAGCTGTGAGTAAATTTCTCCCACGAAATGAAATATACGTCGATATGATCTGTGAAATCATATGGATTAAACTCAATGTTGCTGGGTCATAACGCGTCTTAGGCGCCTTATATCGTCCACCCGATTCCGACATAGCTATCGCCGAGGAATTAAGAAATAATGTAAGTAGTATAGCTAGCAGTTTTCAGAATCACGCTATTATTCTAGGAGGCGACTTTAATCTGCCTTATATCGACTGGTGTAATTACGTTCACATTACGGATAGCAGGGATAAGGCCCCTTCTGAAGTAATTCTCAACTTGTTCTCAGATAATCATCTCGAGCAGCTAGTTAACGAACCTACGCGGTGTCATAACGGTAGCGAAAACATTTCAGATTTGCTGGTTACCAACAGGACAGAATTATTAACCGACATTTCAACGACCACAGGAATAGGCGATCACAAAGCGGTAATTGCGACTATCAAATTAATGACCAAGGGAAAAAGGAGAAAAGGGCGGATTGTATACAGATTCAGTAAGGCCTCAAAGGAGTGTTTTACAACCTACCTGAGGAATAATTATCATAACTTTAATTTAACAAAGGACACCGTTGAAGAGATGTGGCATCGATTTATACTTATAGTCAAGGAATGTATGGAATATACATATACCGAAGCGGACAATAAAGGGGGAGAATGATCCACCGTGGTACACATGCGAAGTCAAACGATTACTCAAAAAAACATATGAGGTTAAAGGCACGCTCAGAGAACGAAGGTGTGTCGCAGCAATTTTGAAACCTTAGCTAAGTTAAGAGGACGTATTAAGAATGTGATGCACGAGGACTTCAACGAATTTAATTCCAACTCTCTCTCTAAGAGTCTCACAGAAAACACAAATAAATTTTGGTCGTATGTACGAAAAGTCAATTGTACCGACAGATATATTCCAGCACTAATTCGTGAAGGTTCCGAGGTTAATGAAAGCCGCGATAAAGCTAACGTACTAAATACTGAATTCAAAAATTCATTTACTGATGAAAATAAGGATAGTATTCCCGTCTTCTAACGCCGTGTCGAGTTGTTGATGAAATCATTACGAATAGATACTGCAGGTATCATTAAGCAATTAGAGCTCCTGAAGTGAGGGAAAGCACCGGTTTCGGATGGAATTCCAGTAAGAGTATTTTCAGAGTAGGCGGCGGAAATCGGGCCACTTCTGTCTAATATATTCAGTAAATCATTAAAAGAGCGAAAAGTACCTTCAGACTGGAAAATAGTGCAAGTAACTCCGATTTTCAAGAAAGGTGATCAAAGTGATCCTGGAAACTGCCGTCCCATATCCTATATCATCTGTTATGATCTGTTATGATGCATATTATATGCTCGAACATCATGAATTTTCTAGATGAAAATAATTTGCTTACAACAAATCAACACGGATTTCGGAAGAAAAGATCATGTGAAACATGACACTATTCACACACGACATAATTAAAGTTATTTATGCAGTTACACAAGTAGATGCAATTTTTTTTAGATTTTCAGAAAGCCTTTGATTCTGTGCCACACAACCGCCCTTTAGCGAACCTTCGAGTGAACGGCTTATCGGATCAGCTTTGTGAATGTATAAAGGATTTTCTAACTGGTCGGTTGCAGTATTTCGTCATTGAAGGACAAATTCTCCTAATCAAGATGTTACATCGGGTGTACCCAAAGGAAGTGCAATAGGACCACTCCTTTACTTAATTTCTATAAACGATATCAGAAACAAAGTGAAAAAGTCTTTTACATTGTATGCTGACGATGCGGTTATTTATAGGGAATTAAGGAATTTGGCATTTTGTTTAGAAATCTGGATGATATTTTGGCTTGGTGCGCTGAGTGGCAACTTACACTAAATTGTAAAAAGTGCAAGACAATGAGCGTAAGTAACAAAAAAAAAAATCCAATTGTTCAGAAATACGAGTTAAACAATACAGTTATTGATATGGTCGATTCTATGAAATATTTGGGAGTAACAGAACAAAGCAACATGAAATGGGACGTACACATTAATTCGTTAGTAGGTAGAGGTAATACTAGGCTGCGATTCATAGGTCGAATCTTGAAAAATTCTAATGAACAAACCCGCTTTAACAATTTCCCAATCCGGTCTGTGATGCCCTGTATGTATGGGAGACAGGCGGGAAATTGTTAAAGCGGGTGGAGGTGCGAATAGTATATAAGGCTAACTGCAAACTTGGTCAGTCACTGACAAAGGAAAAAGCAAATTACACCTACACCAGCTTATGGGTGTTTACGAAATCCCCTGCAGTTGTGGCAGTATTTATATCGGCGAGACAGGTCGCACTGTGGCGGAGAGACTTAAAGAACATATCCGCCACTACAAATATAACAACAGTGACAAATCCGCCGTAGTCCGCCATGCTATTAATACCGGGCATGAAGTAAAATTTCAAGAAACGAGGCTACTGTGGAGAGAAGACCAGTGGTGGCCCCGACGGGTGAAAGAGGCAGCAGAAATTTAAAAAAAAAACCAACAACATCAACGAAGATAGCGGCCTCTTACTCTGCGATGCTTGGCGCTCGTTGCTATGCCAACATAAACAGTATCTCTGACGAAGGCTGGGGGATACCAGCCGAAAGCTTAGGTAAGGAAATAAACAACGCGGCAAAACCCGAAAGTCAATTAATCATAAACAAAGATGGCCGTGGAAGTCTGAGAAATCATTTAAATATATGCTGGAATGATGTTTTTTGATGAATCATATTTTAAATAAATCTTTTACATTTATCCATTTGTTATGTGATTTATCAAAACCTAACCACTTCACTAATGTCATATTCTTCCTTTTCCTTATTACTCGTTCAACAAGAAATGTACTTGGATGTTTTGTTGATTGTAATTCTTGCTGGTAAAATGCTCCTGCAATATCTTTACCCTGATAATCTTTAAGTAAATAAGTTACAGGAATTGATAATTTCACTTTTCTGTTGGTGAACACTTCAGTTGACCAGTTTGGAAAATATCCTTTGTCAAACTTTTCTTCAAACCTACTAATCCTAACATGGTCACCAACTTTGAATTTTGCTGGTGTGGTAGTCTTCACACGAAAGTACACAGTTGAAAGTAAAGTGTTTTCCTTTACATCACAAGGTTTCATTTTGATGGTGCTATGTCACTTGTTGTTATAATTTGACATTAACTGAGGAAGAAGTGAGCCACATTGCATTCTTAATAGTTCTGTTTAGCCATTCAACTATTGATGCTTTAAGATGAGTATATGTTGAGTAGTAATTAATACCATATCTAGTCATTAGCCCCACCACACACTTCACGGAAAATGTGGCGGATTACCGATTAATTCCGATTACTAAAAAACATTTCGCCTAGTGACTTCTAAAAAACAAAGAAATTATAGTGCCTTGACAGCGTAGTCGGTAAGACGCCAAACTCTAAAACTGACGG